>JAAAKB020117281.1:0-12817 GCA_010014835.2 Apostichopus leukothele | reverse complement strand
TTATTTATTTAATAAGTTCATACCATCCTAAAAAAAATTTTTAACGAAACAAAAAAAAACAGCGGGGGGGGGGGGGGGGGGAAAGAAGAAGAAGATATATCCTAGCTTGCCTGTAGTTTGTCACATGAACACTTTCCCTAATAGTAACACAAGTTTATAAACTCTATGATAGCTACCTTGGTTCCATTTCATTATTAATCTCCAGGATCACAAAGCCTTTAGTTGCTCAATTGAAATCTATCCATGTGAAGACTGGATAAACACTGGCCTATATCAAGCCGTTTCTTTTCAAAGAGTACTGGAATAATTAAGAAGTACGCCACAATCTGACCATGTTGTGAGACACAGGCCCCATTTACATTAGACCACAAGCATGGTGTTGTGCCCAGCCCTAGGTGTTAAATTTTAATGTAAACGAGGATCGGACCCCGCGATTTGAAACTCGCAATAGACCAGGATCGAGGGTGGATGTGATCCTGTGCTTACTGTGAAATCTGTCAACACAGCTTTATGTTGACCTGGGATCAGTGGTGACCTTTAATTATTATTTTTGTTAGTCAGGCCCATAATTTGACATAATAGTAGTGTGTTAATAACAGTGATTGCATGCGCTGGATCGGATGCTGAGCAGGGGATCTAAATCCAAAGGCCCGGAGGCTTAAAGTCAAGTTTAATGCTGAACAGCGAATGCAGAGTCTGATCCGTAATGTAACACGGCCACAGAAACTTTTCATACTGATTTGCATAGCTTACTACTGTCAACTTGTATTTGTGGAAAAAAAAATTAAAAAAGAAAAGGTGTACATTAGATAAGTTGAATAACTGACAACATACCCGGACGTAGGCTCCAGTCGATGGTTGGATATAGTCTTCAAAAACCTTGACATAGTCTCTGTAGAAGCCGGACTCCAGATTAAATTGAACAAACCTGAGTTGCACAATGCCCTCTTGCCCTAGCGAAATCCTCCACTCACAGTCCAGGTCACTGTAGTAATTCCCCGGATAGTTCGGAGAGGAAAATGAACCGACTGTACCTTCCAGGAGATAATGACAAACGGATGCACAACTCTCCTCATCGTCTCCATTTTCGCAGTCCTGGTGGCCGTCACATTTCCGTATTTCTTGGAAACAAGTCATGTGACCGGTGGATGAGGATGTGCAAGCAAAATGTTGGTTGGGACAGGACCCTTCATGAGGGGTTGGAGCTGGAGAGCAGGAAGAATGAAAACATGACAGTTTTCTGAAGAACACATGTACCAAGTCAAACAGTGATGTATCCATGGACGTACATTGTACCAAGACAAACAGTGACGTATCCATGGATGAACATTGTACCAAGTCAAACGTTGACATATCCATGGATGCACATTGTACCAAGTCAAACGTTGACATATCCATGGATGCACATTGTACCAAGACAAACAGTGACATATCCAAGGATGAACATTGTACCGAGACAAACGGTGACATACCCATGGACGCAAACAAGTCCTTTGACTTTTTATAAGTTTTAGTGTTCCGTTATTCTGGATTTCGTTATAATCTTCCTGACTTTCGAAGACTTAACCTTACTGACATAGAGAGGTTTGATGATGACTTACAAGGTACACTGCACTGGGCCTCGTCAGAGCCGTCTTCACATTCATTTTCTCCATTACACACCCAGCTGGGTAGTATGCATTTGCCGTTGCTACACTTGAACTGGTGGCTGGGACAGCTCTGTAACGGATCCTTTGGTCCTTTGGAAAGAATGATATCAGAGAATATCTCTTAATTATGCCTGGTTGATTCCACGAACAAGCAGCGATTACTTAGCACTCTTTGCAGAGTTATAAATAATATCACTGTTTCGTTTAGAATTACAGTAGTGATGCTAGCAAACTTTTGGGTCTTGGTGTCGACTGAAACTGTTTTTTGGATGATGAAGCATACGAAAATATACTCTTTGAATTAAGTCCTAATATGGCAAACCTAATGTATTTTAAAGATTATCTTACACAACAGGTTTCTCCCTTTTTCTATTCTTTCTATATTTGTTTTCTATATTTTCTTTGGGGGGGGGGGGAATTTGATAAGAAGAATATTAGCAATGAAATAACATATTTTATTATTCTTACCTCTAATATAGGTCAAGTTAAATTTGGAACCAACATCAGACTCTTCCAGTGTCAGAGAGATGACAATAGTGGAACCATGTGAGGCACTAAAATAGGGTGACGTTGGTGGGTCAGATACGGAGTACCCTGTCCTATCGTTGACACCAAGGGATGGATAGATTGCTAATCTGGAATGCGTTGAAGTACTTGCAAAGTCGAAAGTCTCAAAACTAAACATGGAAAATTTAATAAATGTGAGTGAAAAATAAGGTGATAACAAACTCCAGCATTGCAAGAAAGACGATGGGGTCAATTGCTGTCTTGAGCGGTTCGACAGAGGGCGCTATCACATCGGTCCTAATGGGAGTGATCTGCACCGCTTACGTATCACTGAATTAAAGTGACACGTCCAAACGAATCACTCACAAGCATGCGAACATGCGTTGGTTCTGCTCGTGGAGTTTCGCTGAACAAAAACATTTCTTTTCGGGGAAAAACAGGTTGGCATGCTTACAACAGTTCGTTTGATTTGAAATTTCAAGAATATGTTACAGATGATCTTTTCTGCAATAGTTACTGATGAAATTTTATATATGTACTGCTAGAGATCTACTCATGGTACCCTAATGATTTTATGTATACTGCTAGAGATCTACTCATGGTACCCTAACGATTTTATGTATACTGCTAGAGATCTACTCATGGTACCCTAATGATTTTATGTATACTGCTAGAGAACTACTCATGGTACCCTAACCATCTGTAGTCATAGACTGCAACATCCTATGTTTTTAGATAGGACCAATATGACGACATCTTCTGTTGATTTTGGGCTTAGTTGAATGGCACCCTTTAATAAACATCGGTTAAAAACTGTTAGCGAAATGGCATGTACATGCGTAACAAATGGGCATACTCTCAGTTATTCCTTTCCGTAGGGCATGACTGTATTGACTTAAATACTTACAAGTCCTGCCTCCATCTGCACCTCTGTAACAAATGGATCTAACTTTTAACTTTTATTAATTTCATTTCCATGTTGGGCACTGCATGATTGTAATGCAGAGAATAATAACATATAATAACATAATTTTATATTGCTTTTTTTTACTATGTTGTAATGTTACGTCATCATTTTTTACGTTGGAAGATATTTATAGTTAACTCAGGTGGGAGCAGTCTTCATTTTGGACCCTACAGGATTTATCGAAAAGAACAGTGAATGGTATAATGCTGATGAACCAATCAAGGTACCAATATCATTGAACAACTAGTAACATTAATGTGAGTACTGGATGGATTCTGACAGGGTTTGGACTCAGGTTCTCTTGACTCAAGACTTGGAGATTTGGGAATCTAACTCAGACCTGATGGACTGGACTGCAGCAGCTCTGCTGAAAAGTTTTGTCAAATTAATATTTATCATGAAACCATGCTATGTACACTTTGAGACTGGTCTTTACTTATCTCTAAACTGCAATGAGCGACAACATTCTCCTTTTTAAATTAACTACATCTCTTTCCGAAGTCCCCATTTTGCATGTCGAAATTCAGTAAAAGTGAACTCTGTTGAGGAAAAAAACCATGTCTCTCTTCTTCAACTTTCACTACGACCGGCCTTCACAACATTCGAAACGCAATCTTAAAAACAATTATATTTTATTTTCTACTTTTTTATTTTTTTCCCGACGCATTCAACCGTTTGACCGCCATTACACAAGTCAATGCGTTGCAGTTTTGGACTGATTGCTAGGGTAAACTTTTAACATTTTTGAAGCCATCATAAACTAATTTACTCTCAGGCATATTGTCTACCACAAGCAAGTCTAAAATTGTATGTTCTGTGAGAAGAAAAAAAAACTCTTCCTGGGATTGAAATACTATATATCTAAGTTACCTAATGGTTAAGAAATCTGTTGTTTCAAGATGTATTTTCCACTTGCAGTTTCCAGATGCTGTGATTAGATTGGGAAAGCCTGGACTGGAGATGTAGCCTGAGGGTTCACTTAATTGGCCATCGCCACATTTAAGAACTGTCAAAGAAGAAAAGAAACAGAAAAATAATGAACAGACAAACAAACTGCTTCATTATCTGCTGCAAAATGCTTGCGTAGGTAAAGGAGTCTTCCGGGCCAATCGAAACTAAAAACAGACCTAGGTAGACAGACATTTAACAGAGACGGAAGGAAACACTGCTGTATTGACTGCAAGCGACCAAATTGGAACAGCACCAAGGCTATTGCGAAGATATGGGGCAGGGATGAGAGGGTGTAAAAATGGAATCAGTGATGGAGGTGAAAATGTACAGAAATATACCATTGTGTAAAAATAAAAAAAATGATCACTGATAGGATTTAATATGAGCTTCTGTTGGCTTCCTAACTCTTGGGAAATACTAAACTTGAACTAATCCTACTAATTACTAACTCACCATGAATTAGAACTTAAGTGATTATATTAATCAATTTAATTATCTAAATTACTTGAAACTGGCTGCAACTTGAAGCTTTAATCATCAAGGCCATGTCACTCAAAACGTGTAGTCAAGGTTATTTTAGATATATTCAAGTCTATGTGCTAACTTCATTTCATTACATAAAGTTCTACTGTGTCGGGTCTTTTTTTTTCCTGTTAATTTATTTTTTAAAGAAAAAAAACAAGACTTTTTCAGTCAAATTCTAAGTCAACCATAAGCCTGAAAATTTGATTAAAAATATGAGCCTTCACCATGTGAGATATGGATTTGGATTGATTCAGTGAAAAAAGAAGTGTATTCTGTAAGGGATCTAAACTACAGCGAAATGAGTAACAGTTTGCTCCAACATAGAAAGTATACATCCAATGTAAAGGACATAGTTACTCAATCAAAACAACATTTTAAGACGGTAATGTCTATTTGCATGAGACGTGGAGTTAAAATAACATCCTGATATACATACATACATGTGCAAAAGATTTATGCAAAGTTCTTATTTATTTAAGGTGAAATGCTAATCCCTTTATTTAAGGTGAAATGCTAATCCCTTTATTTAAGGTGAAATGCTAATCATGAAGTGCTAATCCCTAGCAGACCAGCAAAAATTCATCATATGTTAACCACAGAGGGCAATGCAGTCTTTTGGATAACAACAAGGTTTCTATTAGTGGTACCATGGCCATTGTAAGCCACAGCAAAGGTTAGTTTCCAATCCAGAGGCTGCAACAGTCACAAATTTCATGGTTTCTGTTAGCATGGCGGTAACCTGACAGCAAAACCACGAAAACTCCCCAAAAAACCTCCCACGACAAAATACCAACCTGTGTTTTACACAACTTTCATTCTTGAAAAAACTTGCCCTACTAGAAACAGGTAAAATGTATAATTTCTCCATATTTTTGGTTAATAAATGAGAGTTAAATGTCCAGAATAGTATATATATATGTTAAGTCTACATGAGTCACTTGTACTTACTTCCATGACACTGGCACATGAGATACAGAAAGAGAATACCTGAAAAGAGAGAGAAAAATTAGTTGGATTAAAACAACCACAATATTTACGACAAATGAACTCAATTTCACTCAGTCTCTGTGGTTGCTTAAAGGACAGTGGTTCAGTAACTAAGGTGATCCATCCATTTGGTTTCCTTCATTTTTTGCTTTGTGTATGTTACTTGTAAATCATAATTTGTTCAACAAATTGAAGTCATAGCCTATGTATCTATTTTCAAATTAACTCTAAATACAATCAAACCAGGTTAAGGCCAGTTAAAGCATTTTAAAAAAATGCATTCTGTTGTAGGAAAATATATATTGTAGGAATGATACATAACAAAATTATGAAACAATAATTGGGGGAGAAGGGGATCACATCTTCCAACTCTTGATACCACTCACAATGCACTTTTATTCTGACAATAATAACTCGTAAGCCCAAGTAAAACACCTGAGTTATGAAATGAAACAATTGGTAAGACTACAAACAACATGAAAAGATGGTTATTTCGATTTGTTATGGCACACTGGAAATGAAGGAATTTCCATAGAATTAGCATTTTTATTTAAGGATATTGCTAACTTGATGCTGTAAAGGTATGGTGGCAACCCCCCCCCCCCCCCTCTTCCCTCCTCTTAATGCAAAAAATTGCAATCAACACAATGAATGAGTCCCATTGTTAAGTAAGACAATAGGTACAGTAATTTTGCTTGATTCATCCATTACCTGTCCTTTATGCTAAATTTCAAGAAATCTTGTTAAAGATTTCAATTCCTTTTCATTTAAAACATAAAAATATATCAGTGCTATATCAATCAACAATCACAGTGATTAGTGGTAACATTAAGCCTAGCCCTCTGCGTGTACACTGTACCCAACTTGGTCGATTTTATAAATTTCTGTTCAGACAACTATTAAAAATCAGCTTTGGAGGTCATCAGGTATACGACTAGTTTTACATCAAATTTGATTATATTTTACCTTTTAAATATATTACTGTTATCACCCTCGATCACTCTGAAGTTACTTATACAAAACAAACAATACTGGGAGGCCTATGATCCCCCAAAGAGGAGTTTATAAAGGCCTTAAACTGGTGTCACATTCCCCATACCGACACATCTTCCCTTCAGTCCTCTGTTCCATATTGATCAGTCTTTTATACTTTGTTACATTTTATGTTTGGACTTGTAACCAAAATGCCCTGTACGGACAATCAAAAGGTACACCCTGTTGTTCAAGGCACAAGCAGAAAATAATCTTTAAAACTTTGCCCTGTACACTATGAATGTTCAGTCAACCTGTTAATTGGACGACTTTCTGACACATATAGAAATTAAGCTGGATGGGAGGAGCGTGGTGGAATCGGTCACGGCGATTTTCCACCTTTCACTGACAGAGTGAACACAAAAATAGTAAAACATGCAATTTGTTATCATGACAAATACTGACAAGAGAATAAAAATAGAAGAGATAATAAATCAAAGGGTATTTGATTTTATGATCGATTCAATACAGAAAAGCTCAAAACATTTAAAATAGCTAAGCTTGTGAATACATTCAAAGAAAACCCACCTTGAAAAATAGAATACATGGCGTTGTCCACTGAGAGAAGTTTCTTTACAAACATGAAAATCTGTAAACCAAAAAGTGAGATCAAATGTTAGTCAAGAAGTCAATCTTTCACGGGAGAGTGACAGACGGTAGGAAGCAAATCCAGAATATTAACAGATTAACAAATACATATCACAGCTCACAGAAACTGTTGACTTTTTCTTCTTCCAGGAAACTAGATAGTATGAAAACCTACAGATCACTAGATCTACACTAAAATATGCTAGGAAAGTCAAAATAATGGTCACTCAACTTTTTATTCACACATATTTTAAGCCAACCTCAAAGCAATTTTCCCCCACTGTTCCATTTTAATTTCTTACTTTAACACTCTTTAACATATGGCAGTGTTTGCAGGTTTCTTCCCAAGGTGAATACAAAAAAAAAGAATGGAAAAACACTTCCATTAACATTTGAAGGAATTGAGAAAATGGAAGAAATGCATCTAAATAATTTCATACAAATTCATAGTAATTGTAAATTAGCCTTTACTGAACGACAAGTCTAACAATCAGATCCTACACAGACTTAGGACATAACCTTGGTTTGCCCAAAGCACATATATAGTGCTGCCATGTAATCCAATCATCATGTTAACCACAAATTGTCAGACAACCGTGAATAACCCATGCCAACCAAAAGTAAGACTTCTGCTGATGAAGCTTCACTTAAACTTAAAACAGGTGAGAAGAGCCCAGTCTAGCTTGGTCAAAAAACCATATCATATCAACTCAAATATATCACATCAAAAACCTACAAACCCAACCAGGAAACATGCATGAATTGTCTACATTTCCTGCTTTCAAGTCAACTATTTTGATTAACTTGGAAGGTAATATCACAATTTCTCATGAATTGTCTACATTTCCTGCTTTCAAGTCAACTATTTTGATTAACTTGGAAGGTAATATCACAATTTCTCTGACAGACTGTTTCCTGTTTGTCATTGATAATAGGTCAGTCATTTAAGTAGTATTAATGAAGTGATTTTACCAAATTTACCAGATATGTTCAAAATATGATATATGCCATCGACCAGACTATGACACAATCCCAGCACACATTTATTTATCACTCCACAGGTCACTCCAGGCTGCATCCGCAAACCAGCGCACCCAACTGTATTTACAAGTTATTCCCCAATGATACACCTGCAGGATGAAGTGCGTCAATGGAGAGTAAGTGCCTTGCCCAAGGAAACAACGTACTGACTTTAAAATGTATGCAAAATTGTTAGAAACAACATCAACCGGTACAAATATTGAGCAATACTCTGCACAGAATAAATTTCCTCAAAGTATTTTTATTTCTTTAAGTATATTGTTAGTCCTATTTCCTTCAGTTCAAAATGTTTCCTTCAGTTTAAAACTTTCCCAACTAATAAAGTTTCTTCTAATATATAGATTTTGCCCAAAGATTGCCAACTTGATGTCAAATTTTGTGATGTCCAAGAATTCCTGTCTCTCTCCGAGATCTCCCAAACAGATTTACAAAATGAAGTGGCTCTATCAGCAACATGCAGTACAGAAATGTGTTACCTATAAACAGGTAAGGGTCTAGAGAGGATAATCTAACCAAGGTAGAAGTTATTGCTGATCATTTCCATAGCATTCGAGATCTCCCAACATTACCCTAATGTATAATGGTACATTCCATCTTCTTCAGTTCATAACTAACATTTGTAGGCATCATACGTATGTATGTATGTATTTATTTTAGATCCTCCTGCAAGCAGGAACTGGCGTAGAAGCCATCATTGGCTTATCAAAGCCGCAAGCTGACCGAAGTCAGTCTCTTAGGTTCATATTTAACGTCCATGATTATGAATTGTCAATTGTCAACAACTCTGAAACTGGACGACAAACATGTTAATGTTAGTATGCTCTTACATTACCTATTCTGTTTGTGCTACTGTAGTGTTATGATGGTATACAGAAAATTGGCAATAGTAAGGGCATTACGGTTCTTGTGAAGGATAGTTGTGATGACAATGTTGCTAATTTTGCTCACTGGTTAAGTTCTATCCCTACTTTGTTATGTGATGGTTTGACCAAATTACACTACTAATAGAAAGAATCACACTTGCAATTGGTTGGGTGTCAAACTGCTTGAAGCAAGGAAAACTACATGCATTAAAGTTTACTGTACAATTCCACTAAATGGTTGGAATAATTATCCAAAGTGTCTCAAGATACAAGTTACAAACTTAATGTTTCCTTGTTTCACTGTGGCAATTTTGGCTGTTTTCATGGAAGCTTTAAATTGCGATTGAAAAAGTGTTTATAATTTACTAACAAACAAGTTTCTAGTAATATCATGCAACTTTAGGGGACATGTGAAGGTCCCCTACAGCACCACACTTAGCCTAACTTAGCCCTATGCATGTTACACAAGTTACACTTTGTACAGTTGTACTTGTAGGCGTAAGTCATGTATACTTTGGTCACAATGTATCCGAAGTTAGGGGCCTAGGCTAGCTAACTTCATTTACACCTAACATTAGGCCCATGTTACTCTTCAGTAACAAATAGTTACACTTAAAATAGCCTACAGTACTCAAGCCATACTAAGTTATAAAGCCATTAAGTTAGAAATAGAAAGACATTAAGTTAAAGTAGACATTCAGGCTAGGCACAAGGCTTAGGTTAGGCCATACCACTTCATTTTAAGACAAAGGTCAGTGATGTGTGAACCGATATTTTGTTCTTCTCTCTTTTTGTTAGTTCTCCCCGGTAGTGTGTGATCTTCGGAATTATTTGTCAACTTCTTTCTGTTCTCTTGTCGCTGACTTAAAATGCGGATCTGTTTCAACTTACGTTGCAGTGTTACTATGTTAGTGTTAGGAGTGTGACGAATACTACACTCTACAGTATAGCTTCCTATTCTCCGAACAACGTACAGTACCACCTACAGTTAGTTTAGGTTAGTTTACGGTGGCCCAGAAAGAGCATTGTAGGAAAATGAAAGAGACTGCTATATGTCGAAATTACGACTTAGCAGCGCTACTTAGTTCTTTCAATTTTCTTTATAGGCCTCCGTACAATATACACACTGTTTTGTGTTTTCTTACCTTACGCAAACATTGCGTGATCAAGTCCTTTCAGACATTTATGGAACGCCAAGAGATACCAATATTGATATTTTTGGCTGATCTGATTGATACGTGACGTATGTCTAAGCCAATTACGATATCAATTTTTACGCGAAAGAAAAGTTATCGCAAACAGCTAAGAAAACGCTATTCGAGAGATATCGCAGATTTAATGTTCCTTCATACACATTGCAATGTTCATTTTCTTAAATGGAGGTGGGTTTTGCATGTCTCACTATGGTGCTCTGCTCTAGAGCAGGTCCACTCATGGATCAAGTTCAGTCTCCAACTAATACGATCTTGGGCAAGCCGTTTCATCTCATACCGCCTTTGAAATAATCCAACAATGACTATTTATTCGTCCTCTCGGTCGGCTGCCCTCAATTCTATCCTCCACAACCGCCTTCAATAATCCTTCTCCCTCAAGGTATATGTCCCATGCAATTACGCAATCTCACTTTTAATACCTGAATTATATTCCTCTCCTCTCCAAACCATTTTTCTTAGCACCTCTTCATTGCTCTTATGATCTCTCCGGTTTATTCTCATCATCTTTCTCCAGACCCACAATTCAAACTTTCAAGACGCCTCTTCTCGGCAGTTTAATTGTCCACGTCTTTGAACCATACAGCAACCCACTCCAAATCAAACTCTTAGCCAATCTTTCCTCACACTCAAGTCAACTTTGTTCATTAGGACCCTTTCTTTCTCTCATAAAGCAACTCTAGTTCTAATCTCCTTACTGCAATCTCGATTCTTCGTTAATATACTCTACATGTACTTGAAATGCAGTACTTCGTCATATATTGCCAATTCAAACATTCATCTGAGCTCCATCTCTCCTGGTAATCCTCATCACCTTGTCTTAGTTTCATTGATTCTCATTCTAAACCTTTCTGCTGCTCCATTAATGGAATCTACCATTCTTTGCAGACTATTTTCTGTAGGTGTCGCACCAAAATTCAATGCTCCCATTGGCTTAAACACTAAACTTGTCACTTTCCAAGGCCTCTAGAGCATAGATGGAAGTTTTCAACTGTAATGTCCTACCCACCATATATGATAGCTGATGGCTTGGGCTATCATAAAACATTCAACTTTTGCTACCATGACTGTTTAGATTTTGAGCTAGAAGAGCTAAAAGTTTATCATAGTGCTCCGCAACCCATCTGCCAGCTCTCTCTCTGCGGAATCTTCTCGTTTCACCCAAGATTTTCTAAAATGCCTGAAATCGCCAAGAATTTTAGACCATCAGTAGTTTATATCGTCCTCTTCAACATCCAAACATAAAAAAGAATGATGATGACTGGCTAACCAAGCTTATTGTTCGATGCTCTGAGCATTAGATTGCTCTCGGTTTCTTTGGGATTGTAATCATTAGGATTTTCAGGAATTCCTCTGGCCGCTCTTCTGTATTGCAAGTGCTGAATGTAAATAAAAAAAATTCATGCATGGCAACAAAACATGATGGCATTGGTTTCAGTGTCGACACTGCTAACATTCTACCTGAAAATATGAACAGACAAACAAAGAGAGAGTAAACGGTTTCTGATCCTACTGACATTATTTACATCACAGATTTACAAAATGACAGCTCACAGACAAGACTTTTAAACTATAGGGCATCTCAAAAACGAGAGAACTGTTTCCTTAGCTGTTGGTGGTGGGGGGGGGGGGGATGATGGGGGTGTTCATCGCAAATATCTCTGTCACATAAGCCAAACATGATTGTTGCATTTGTATCTCATTTCAGTATAATTCATCCATTTCATCTGTGTGTGCGTGTGTGTAAAATTTACGCTAGTATACCGCCGAGTAACTCAAGAACCATTACATCACATCCATACAGCATAAGTGTATTTACACTTGCTTTAATAATACGTTAATACATCTTTTATTTTCTAGAGTCGAGTACGTACAGGTCCTGAAATAGTTTGTTTTATAGAAAAAGAAGTCTCGAATCAATTTAATTTACTGGAGTCCCTTGCTTTCAAACGAATTCTTGCCTTGACTCGAGTCAAGTCGAGTCCGGATCAAGTCAAGTGCTTTTCATGAGATGACTATAGTAAAGTAAAGTCACTCGAGGACTCAAGGTGTCAGGTCAAGTTATTTTGGGTTGCTGACTCGAGTAAATTTGAAAAACACGTGAAGAAGTTTGTAGAAGCACACAAACTTTAGCTTTTTTTCTGAGTTTAAGTAGTGCGACCTCAGTTTGATTGTTTGCGGCCGAGTCACAAACTGTCAATTCAGTATTGAAAAAACCGCAAAAATCTTCCAAATTATCGCGTTACATAATTAGTACTTGGTACAAGATATGTCATTAATATCCTATCGGATGTATTTTCTTTTGACTGGGCATTATATGCGGAGGGGAGAGGATGGGGGGGAGGGGGGGGAGATAATATTAATTGTTACACCGGCGTGAGCGTGTACTGGCACTAAAGTATACGGTAGGGCAGTGGCGTAGGAAGGTACTTTTGAGTGGGGGGGGGGGGCTGAAGACTGATGGCCGGCCTGGGAGAGGGGTCTAAAATTTGAAAT
>JAAAKB020117061.1:0-12821 GCA_010014835.2 Apostichopus leukothele | reverse complement strand
TTTCACACTTATCTCCCTCTGTTGACCTTTGACATTCATGAAAAACACTACAGATCGTCTACTCACCAACAGCAAGCCACCGACCCAAGAACTTCCTGCAATCTCTACTTCTTGAGATATTGTGTGCAAAATGTTTTCAAACTTTTTACAAGCAAGTGTCACATACATACATACACACACCCACACGTGCACACACAAGCCATGCATCACCATCACATAGATTCCTTCGACAATGAATAAGAAAACAAGGAAAAAATAACTCCTAATATTTATTAAACAACAGTAATAATTATAGGAGATGTAGATGTATATGATCGAGATGATGAATCTACAGGGGTCGACCGCCCCCCTCCCCCCCTCCTCAAAAAAAAACCTGCGGTTAAGACACCATAATGAAATACCTTCACAGCACCATATTAAGGCTTTTCCACATTACATCATCACATTCCTGGCATTACATTAAGCCATCCCATTTGATACCACCACATGTATAGCTTGCAGAACATTATACAAACCAGCTTTTAGTAAGCCATCATCAAAACCCATGAAGGTGACTTGTTTGATGTTTTCAATGATAACATTGTCCACGTCGTAATTGTTACCAAGAGGACGTCGTCTTCGAAAGGCAAACCCGCCAAGGTCCTGCCGCTGGGGCGGCTTGAAGTCACAGGAGATGTTAACATACCCATAATGCACCTGCAAAGAAAGCACATCATAACAGTTAAGATACGAAGATCAGGTGACGGTCATGTGATTCAGCTCTCATTTCTATTGACAGCTAAATCCTAGAGTGTCCCACACAGAGAAGTTGAATCTATGGTGCTCATAGGAATCCCCACCAGAGATATCCTGGCTTCATGCAGTCGGCCCGTGTAAGATTTATTATGAAGTTTGGTGATTGCAGTTCTAGATAAATTCATGAACACTCGATGAGGACTTTGGAACGAAAACATCAAACATTAGTTCAGTGAGTTTACTGAGTAAAAGACCTCATTGTGAAACTCAATTTCTTAGTGGTTCACAACACATGTGTGGCCATGTCTGCAAAAGCAACTGTTCTATTGACCATTCTCACACAATTAGCAAAACAACAGATCTATACCCTTACTGTATGCATGACCTAATATTAAACCAAAAAGACCTAAATGCATATATATCAAACCTTCACAAAAGTTCCCAGCTTTCGAGAGTTTAACTATACTCATCGATTTTAATCCACAAAGTTTATGACAGGGAGCATTAAAAATGATGTTCAGAATTTCAAAATGGCTACACAACGGGACACTCCAGCCTTTCAAGACATGGTGATGTCATATATTGGTCCTAAATGTATTATGTGGACTAATTTCAGATCATTAAATCAAAGTTGAACATGATCGCATTAATGTTAGAGCTGACAATTAGCATACTCAACATGATGAATGAACTTGCACAAAGATGCACTGGGGTGCTGTAGTTTCGCCGAAGGTGTTTAAAACAAATAGAACTTTGCAAACATGTTTCAAGAGATCTCTTCTTCAGTAATTTTGAATGAAATTAGTGATCAATTCACGGTACTGTTAAATGATCTGCAGTCAGGGAGAGCAAATTGTCAAGTTTCACTGCACTTGATAGGACCGATATGACAGTGCCCCTCTGCTGACATTGTTGGGGAAGGGGGTTGGTTGGAAAGTCCCATATCACAAATATCTATAGCATTAATGCTGCATACAGGACCCTAGTGCTTTCAGTAATAACCCATCTGAGCAAAATATGATCCTTGAAAGTGTTACAGTATGCACAATTTTATCACTGAAATATTCTCAACATATTTGTCGGGAAAAATTAAAATAATTCCAAGGGGAGATGTCTTAACATGTAACATCATTAAACTGTATATTAAAACACAGACATGTTGATTATTTATCTTTTTTCTGGGTTGCTGAGTGAAGACATGCATGTTTAAAAAAGATTGATTAAAAGGTACAATCTTTACCCCTTCAACTGCTTTACAATTGTGCCCATTTTTATCCTTCCCACGTGGATTTATAGTGGCTTCTTTTGACTGTGTAGTTACACAGTATGGCATAAATACAGTATAATTTATTTCAATCCATTACTTTTTTTCTTCATTTGCTCATGCTATACTTTTTTTCAGTCTCTTACCACTTTGAAAAAAACAATGGCGACCTTCAATCTTGATTTGACCTAAAATCTTATGAATCTATATTTTCAGCTTAATACTGAGACAAACAGATCATGGTTATTCTTAAACAGCTATGACAACGCTGCAGGAGGCTCATTCTAAACGAAGGCTTAGACCCTAACTGTGTGAAAAGACAAAGAGAAAAGTATAAAAGAAAAACAATGTCAACATCACAGAACTAAAAGGGTTTGCATTTGAATTTGCACAGACTGCCTTGTACGGTCCTACGCATCATTGTTCTCCTCAATCCAGGTATAATGCAACATAAAAATAAGGGTGCGGGACAGTGCTCTTTCAAGGTTACAGTATTCAGAATATATATATAAACTTACTGTTCAATTCCAAAGAAATAAAATATAAAGGATCCAGGGGTATCGAATGAATACTTACAAAAAAATATACATTTCAGTTCATTGGCCATTTTATGAAGCTATTGTTTGTTTTAACGAGGTATAATCAACTAATCTGCAGTACAGGATTGTACGTCTGCAAAATTCCTTGTACACCTGTAGTGACTTTCCCTGCCACAATCGACGTTATAATTACCAATGATAAAGAAAACCATATAAATTCTATCAACAGTGATACAATGGAAGGATATTCCTTGTAACACTATCGAAAGCTACTCTACAAGAGTAAACCGCTGTAAAATGGGTTAATACCTCGAGAGAAACATCCCAGACAGCTATCCACAAACAGTTTGTAATGTCCATGCCCGACGGAAGAACCAACATCACATCTCGTTGAAAGTACAGCCCCAAGTTTGCTGTGCTATAAATGTTGAAACAATGCAGAGAAATATTTAAGACAGAACTTGATAGAGAACCCTCTCCAAGTAACTATGAATACCTGGACATTTAAGTACTGTGTACATGTATGAATTTGAGCATTTCTGAAATTATAGCATCATCTAGCATTATATAGCAAGTTAATTTTTTTTTTTTTGCTGCATGCATTGAATCAAATTTCCCCTTCCAGCAAGCATCATCATAAAGATTTTCCCAGCATGAAATCTGTGTGCGGTCTTAAGAATAATCCTCCTTCGGAGTTCCTTCGATCCCTCTTGCGTTCTTAATAAATGTAATGTGATTGGTAGTGGACTTAATTGTGACCCAAGATATCCGGTTAAGCTATATAATATCCGCTCCATCCAGTTGCAATTGGGCAGGCAATTTCTGAACGTGCATTACCTAGGTGTGTTTGTTTGTACACATATCAGACAGTTGCATTTCTTAACCGAAACACTACCAAACGACGCAAATACGTGAACCCATGTCATTTTCTTTGAACCGATTCGACCAACACTGCAGAAATGACGCGGTATAAACGGTTGTGAGACGAAAACAAACTGAACGACAGTCCACATAAATCTAATACTTCAATTCATTGTTCACCGAACTCACAGATTTTTGGAGAGGCCAAAATCATTAATTTTATGTTTATTTCAAACGGATGATTTTGGGTTCGGTTGCTATGCATATACCGCAGTTAGTATACAGCTAAAACCATTACTTCTGGCCTGGCCTATAATGAAGTTACATTAGACCTAACATTAAATGCCTTCGATGTTGGTATAAGCCTCTAATACGACATCAGCAGTACGGAATTGACTGGCAAGATTGTTTGGTCATCCATTTGAAGGGTTTGGAAGAAATTTGAATCTGGGATAACGTGTATGTAATGTTAGTGGTACAGAGTTGTTTTGAATTTATTATACTAACTTATGTGCGATGATTGAACCTTGCGGCCCAGTGGTGCATTGAGCAGTACCTACATATGGCAATGGCAAAGCACAGGGAAAATGTAAACCGCTGATATGACCTTTTAATGCCTGCACAGTATACCTGGCAAGCGGACTTAAGACGAAACTCACTCATTCTTAAATGTGAACGCGGATGGTATAATTTGCTATATACTGTAGGCAGGGAAGATCGTAATGAGATCAAATTTTGTGGTTTTGGAAGAACATTAAAAAGATCAGAGGATCAAGAATGAACGCACTCTACATGTATAGGTCATATTACCCTAACATGTTCATCCCAATTTTTTTTACAAAGGATTGCTCCAGTATCAAGCCATATATGTTTGTCTTTAGCAGAACCGAGAAACGATTTCCAGGTTGGTCTGGCTGTGGATGCTTTTAGAAGCTTCACTTGTGTAAACAACTAGTGATAGATGATACGTTCTCATGCGTTAAAGGGAGTGAAGACTCCCCCACAAAGAAACCTTAATCTGACCTAGTTTCGAATGAGGTGTAACTAGAAGTTTTAGACACCACCATCGATCCCAGAAAATACACACACAGCTGGCTACCGTCTCTAATTAGACACTAGTGTTCAGTCAGTACATTCAGCTGCGGTCAATACCCACAGCACACTGTACAAACGATACAGCGATGGACATCTCAGGTCCAGATAAAAGATAACAAGGTATCACGTTTCATTTCTGTCTGCATTTTTTAGCGACCAGAAAAAAACTTCACTTACAAGCAACGGAAAGTTAACTTTTTTCAGAGGGCGGCACGCGGTTTGGGGCGAGTCTTCAATGCCTTTAAGTACTTAGAAGGAATTGTTAGCAATATCTTTATACGTCATTAGCCCTCACATGTCAGTGAGCTGCGGTCAAGTGGTCACTACTAGAGGGAATTTGTATTCAGTAGACAATGAGTGACTCTTAACTTAGAGATTGTAAGCATCCAGCTACAATATGTAAGCAATAAATATACAATTTCCCCATTTATTACGAAACTGAAAAGACAAGGCTAATCCAAGTCAATAGGTTAGTCATACAGTATATCAGTGACCCTGCAAGAGCATGATGTTAATGACAACATTCCAAATTTTTCCCAATTGGTGACTTTTAACTCAGCGACGACCGACCATTGAATGGATCAAGACAACCTTCAGGTGACATGGTTCAAGCAGTTATGACATGTGTTTGAAGCAAGTAGTAAGCTTGTCCCATAATACGTACAAGAGATTCTGAAAAGCTGCGTTTTGTGACACAATTTTAAAGCAATAATCACGTACCATATTAGATTACGAACCGCTGTGTTTTCGTGACACACCTTTAAAGCGACATACATAATATCAAGAGATTCTGAAAAAGCTGTGTCTGTATATTCCTACCACTTTAGTAATAAAAGTGAAGCAGTTTAGGATTTTGTCAATTCATTTGAGATAATTGTATAATTAATTGACAAGCACTGGTGTAGATCTGTGAATAGTTTCATCATACGAGCTATAGCCTGACTTTGTGCTGTATCCTGCTTCCATTTAAGAACCAACTTTCTATAGGCTTTATATTAATTGTATCTGACGCTAGGATTAAAGGAGCAATTTCTTATACATTACTTGTAATACATTCTATTGATCATTCATTATCTCTTGTCCTTAAAAGATAAAACAAATTGGCTCAGTCTATAGATCTTATTGGTTTCTCAATAAAGTTACTCTACCTACACCAAACAGATGTCTCATTGATTTACAGTGTAATTACAGTTAACACTTGAAACCTAATTGTCACAATTTGGACTAGTTTATGGAATGTATGACCCATGTATTCAACAGCTAACACATGTCTCACTGCTCACAATAGGAAAAAAGTCCAGGAACTGAAATTGTCAAATTGTATGCTCATTTGTGGAAAGTATTTTCCCATTTCTGCATTGTAGAAGCATTTAATACATTGAAGAGTGTAGTTTAATTAGCAAAGCAAGTCTGTGCCTCCAACTTTTCACCAAATTTGAATTATCTGACACCGTGCAATATCACAAACTTCACCACTCACGTCCCCATTTCATCAGGAATAATCACTCCCGTTCTATCTGGTGAATCTGAACGACCAGCCGAGAAATGGGCATCTAAAGGCAAAGTCCCAAAAGTGGTTAGAGCATTGCATGTAGTTGAATTTTAAACTTTCAGATGCATGTAAATTAATACCAGTTGAGAGGTTAACTGCACAGCTGAAAAAAATATCTGCACATAGTTACCAACTTTTCAGTTAATACTCTGATAGTACCTAGTACTACATACAACCTATTCCCAAGGTAACACATCGTGGACTCCATGCATACCTAACAGCTGTAGTGTAACAGGTTTTTATCTAATTGTTCTGTCATCAAATATGCAGAATGCAGATGACACAGCACTCGCTGTTAGAATATCTAAATCAGGGTTGTCCAACCTACGGCCCGCCGTAGGGTTGTGTCCGGCCTGCCAGAGATGCTCTACGGTGCGAAATTTTAGTGAGCAGATTTATTGATAACAATTTGAAGCTACATAATCAATTATTCGAACCTTCTGGGTCCCAAAAACTGCATACAGGTCAGTTTGTGTGACACTCTCTCAGCGGAGGGGGGGGGGCGGCTGAACTTTATTCATCTGTTTTATCAGGAAGGAAAATAAATCAGTGCGCTCCGCGCACAGTGCTCCATTTTTTTGCCTTGGGCTTCGGGCAAAAAATCAAAAAATCGAGCGTAGGGTTCATGCGGCCCCCTCCTTCATCATAATCATTGCATGTGGCCCTCCTCTGCAAAAGGTTGGACAACCCTGTCCTAGACACTAGTGTGGTATTTTCAGCACTTTTTTGTCCTCACCATATGTAGGCCTGCATCATGTCTGCACTTGGCTTAGGTTGGTAAACGAATGATACACATTCAACAATGATACAACTGGTCATGATTTATTTGTAACTAGTAACATAGCTTGCAAATATAATCAAATAAATTTCCAGAATGTAGGCTTTAACTAAGGCATTTATAAATACATCGGTTCTTCAATACAAATCGTAACTCGAAAACCCCGGGCACTGGTAATTGAGGAAAAGATTAGTGTAATTTGTACACTAATTGCATGGAACTGCCATGAAAAATATACAAGAAAGTATGGGATCATTTTGAAGCTGTGATGGTGAGTGTTCCTCTTATCTTAATTAAGTATGTAATAAGGCCTATTGAACACTTTGGCGAAGTAGGCACTTTGATTAATAGGGAGCTCCAATGATTTGCAGAGATTCATCAATTTATCATTTTAAGTAATTCATATTTTCTTACCTCCAAATGGTTAATTTTGTGGGGTCAAGAATCTCTTCATCAAATAATTACCCATTCTTTTTCATATGTCTGGCTACTTAACTTGAATATTTTGTTTGAAGAAATACAGGGCACAATATTGCATAAAACAATAGTTTGCTTTATTAACTCAAGTATGTTTCATTAAGCAGGGAAAACCATTGATCACCAAGCCAATAACAGCAAACTATTATTGTTTATTTAGTATAATACTTCGGTAATTTGTTACAGTAGGCAAAGGACTTAACATTTAGGGGTCTTGCATTATTACAAAAACTGTATGCATCATTGGAATATAATTTTGTATGTACATCACTGAGAACATAGTTTAAGCAGTTATGGATATTGCATTGAAAAATGTTTGTTTGTATTACACAGGCGTGGCAGAAATTTGTTACAAACTGAGAATTCCATAGGTCATCAATTATGAATGGCTGACTACCCACAATTGGCTATAGATATACTCTGGTAAGTCACCTTTAATTGTTATTGATGCATGCAATTGTTTAATTGTTTGTAATGAGGACAAATAACTGGAGTAGTATGGACATGAATTCACCTGTAAATTTTTTGCCAAGAGTGGTGGCATTTGAGTGGTGTATAGTCAAACCATTTGAAAGGCTTTTTCGGGAGGTTACAGGGACTTTGTGTGTTCAGATTTTGGGTGCATTTCTCAACCATTTAACACCTTGTAAAATGGGTTTTGAAACAATTGCTCTTAAGTAACATTGTGCTATATTCAGAAAGCAATACATACCATATCTATGGATTTTTCAAGCTTTCAACTTTTGGATGTCTAAGTTTATCTTATACATTGACTAATTGAATAAAATTCATAATATGACTGTATTGCCTCCAGTTTGCAAGGTTACACAAAATCTGTGAAGGAAAAAGGCTGGATTTAATACTAGGTTGATTTAGTGTTGATATGAAGGCAAAAGATTTTGGGCAGTGTAAAGAAGTTTATAATACAGAAGGTAACATTACCAATGAGAACTACACTGAGGAGTTGACTTCAGCACTTAATTCATTAAAAATGCATTCATGACATTGAGCATAGCTTAAATGAACATACCTAAAAAGGCTAGAAGATTGAGTATTCTGAATTGCACAAAAATGCTCTATTATTGTGACATATCAAAGCAAAACATCAGCTTTAAATTAAAAAGTGTCTTAGTACATTCTGCTGAATAACTGAGTGCTATTTGTCATAAACAACATTTGGGAATGGACCTTTACAATTTATTAATCTACTCACACAATTTCATATGCAACTTGTAGAATTTAATTACACTTTTTCAACATGTCCCAGAGTGGATATGTTGAAATTGATTGACAAAGTACAAATGTTTATGCAATAGAAAAGGTGATCAAGATAGATGTTGGTGTTATAGGTTTCACATTTCACCAATATGCAGGATTTTAGAATGGGCTCACTAGCATGTAGTAAATCTGTAAATTATTTTATAGCAACAAAATTGTATGACATACTGAATTTAAAAAAATTTGTAAGGGAAGTAGAAAATGAGGTATCAGTTTAAACTAATTAACATTCCCAGCTCTGTCAAGCAATGCTTACAATTTTTTCATGTAGTTTTCCTACTGGGGCGTACATATTTTTTCCAAGTTGGGGGGGGGGACGCTATAGATGATGAGACTGACTGTTGTGTATGGCCTAGTTAGAAACCAAAATAAATGGGGGAGGTGAGAGCTACAGAAGTCAGGGAGAGGTAAAAGTCATAATATATCCACACATACAGAGAAGTTATATAATCACACCCTACTGTAGAAAAATTATAATTACAGTTGATTTAGTAACTAGAAATGGGATACCTTCATGGTAAATTACATGGAAAGGGTTGAAGAGATGTCTTTGTTGCTTAAGTGGGTCATTTGGGAAGCTGTTGGTAGTAAAATTTGGTGTCTGAGAGTGGGTGTCAGGGGGGGGGGGGGTTAGTGGACAAAGGGTGCCCCCTTTCCCCTTTAAGAAATGTTTGGAATTTTTGTAGCAATTAGATGCAATATTTACTGGTTCTCTCAGTACCAGTTATTGCATATTTGAAGTTAATATCTGCAGAAAGGGAAACTTGGGGGAGTGGTCCAAGGGGGGGAGGTAGGGTGTCCACCTCCCCTTTTGGAATGTTTTGGATTTTATAAGGCCCTTGATGTAAGATGTTGCAATGTTTATTGGTCATTTCCCAGTGCTAATTGAATCATTTGAATTTAGTATCTGCAGAGATGTGGACCTTGGGGGGGGGGGGGGGTGCAGTATTTTGGATTAAATCAGTTGGAAAGTATACAGGGTCTATGTGAACTGCAAAGCAGTATGAATAGTGTTATCCTTATAGGAGGGAAGAATTACAACTGTATGAGTTTTTAACTTTTTTCCTGTAGTTAATAATTTACAAATCATTTGTAAAGCTATCAGTAATCTTCTTCAAAATGGAAAAATAACCTTCAGAAATATGGGTGCAGGATTTGGTAAAGGTAGTATCAACAACAAAATTGATTCATTGATCCAATTCCTTCTTAATTGATAAAGTTTCTTCAATGATTGGAGTAGTATTTAATCATTGTTATTATTCAGTTGTTTCAAAATACTACATGAGACAGTACATACCTGTACAAACAGGGGATTCTTGGGGTTCAGACAACCTGCCCCCCCCCCAAAAAAAAAATAGTAATAAATAAATAACAAATAATTAAATAAATAAATAAAATGATAATAATAAATAAAAATAGCAATTAAAACAATGAAAAGCAAATAAATGCAAATTAACTGAATAAGTATATAAGAAACTTTCCACGTTTTACATTTTGTTCTTTCAAATCGCTTTAAATGTACTTCAGTATGGTTAAAATATTCCATTCTGTGTTTTGCAATAAAGTGCCTCCCAGCTTAAATTAGTTCTACTTTGAGGTTAGCCATAATTAGTACCCCGATAATTTAGGGAATGCTTTGAGCTATATTTTATATTTGCAAGTACCGTATGCAAGGGTTTCATTAAAAGCTGCTAACTGGTTATTTTTTGCCTTTTATGCAAAAACAAGACATAGCAAACCTATGTGATATTCTAATCATTAAATGTAAGTTGTTAGGATAACTTGTGGATTTTAGCATTTGAATGTTTGTAACATATTTTTTTTGAGTGCTTGAAAATATAAACACTTGAACAATAGGGAAAGCAAGAAATAAATTTGGTAGAGGCCTATAGCATACTGAAGTATATCTTATCTTCTGCCACTTTGCTAATGTGTACGTTTACTAAATTCAGTTCCTCACCAAATTATCAGTTGTATAGGATCCTTGACTTGATTTACATGTCTCTGATATATGTCTAATGACAGTTGCATACAGTATAATGCCTGAAATTGTTGAGTTTCCATTTAATGCATAAACATTGTCACTATATCAGGGGCGGATCCAGCTAGGGGGTGAGTGGGTGTGGCGGGATATTAGTTCACACTAGATGGACCACTTGTAAACTATATGGTGTAAATCTGCTGTCTAAGACTGAATCAAACAGGAAGTAACTTGAATGGTCCGTCGTTATTGCTTTGTTTACTATGGATTAAGACTTAATTGAGATGAAGGTTAATTATAACTTGTCAATGCTTAGCACTCCTTTAACTGTTAATCCTCCCAATAAATGTCATATTGACTCTTGAAATCAAATGAAGTTTCACCAGATATTTTATCATTACAAGAAAATTAAGAATAATAGGCATTTAAGTACATTTGCTTTTCCAATTTCTGTTAGGACTTGTACATTGCACCATCATCTTTTCATTTTCTTACACTGCATAAATATCATGTGAAGGAGCAAAGTCCATCACTAATATATGTTAAAGCAGCTTTTTGAGGTTGATTGTCAAATTACCAAGAATTTTCCAGGCACAATACCTTCTGTAATGGTAAAGTGTCCCTCAATCTGCCCTCCTAGAGAGAGTCCCTGCCACAGCTGGGTAGGACAAATTATACCCAGAACACCACTTCCCCCAGTACCATTATCTGAATGCATTTTCCTCGATAGTGCAATTCAATCAATTTGAAATTAGGAGGGAATACAAAGCAATATCTCCATACATCTTATGTATATACTAAGGACTCTGGCCAGTGTGGCAATACCTTCTTACATTCTACCTATTTAGGCACTGATTTGATTTGATTTATTTTGTGTATGCATGCAAGTACAAATACATAGTTAAGTATAATTAAGCATATATACACAGGGTACTAGAAAGACAAATAATAAATGTTTAACAAAGCTAGCAACCTTAACACAAATTAGGAAATGAGAAATAACAAAAAAACAACACTTGTGATAATGGTCCTATTGCCTTACCTGCTATGTATGTGTTGAGACACTGGTCGGTGTGACAGCATCTCCGTACAGGTTATGTTTAGAGACAAAGCTCAGTGTGACAACATACCCAAGGATGGATACATGTTAGAGACAATGGCCATTGTGACAGTATTGTAGAGACGCGCATTGAGTTACAGGTCAGTGTTAAAATACCTCCATACATGTTGTATTCAAACACTGGTCAGTGTGACAGTATCAATATGCATGTTAGTGTGTAGAGACAATTAAACCATTGTGACAATTTATCTCTGATACATGTGACTGTATTGAGATAATAGAATTTCATTATAATTTTTATGTGTTGAGACACAGGCCAGTGTTGAGAATTGGCAAATGTGACAATATCTCCATCCATGTATTGAGACAATGACCATTATGATGATATCTCCTCACATGTTATACTTAAAGACAAAGGCCAGAATGACAATACTGAAGTTAAATGTATTGACACGGGCCAGTGTGACAATATTTTTATTCATGTTTTGAACACAGTTCATTGTCCCGGTATCTTCACACATGTTATGTAGACTGACAGTATAAGAGAGACAAAAGCCAGTGTGATCATTAAATTTGTACAATATCCTCATGCAAGTCATGTATTGAGAACATGGCCAAATTGTGATCATAAATAGTAATTCATTGAGACACATGCCAGTGTGACAATATCACTTTACATTTTATGTATTGAGACACTAGTCAGTGTGAGAGTATCTCCAAACATGTTTTGTATTGATCACCCCAACTGTTGATTAACCTTCACTGCTCTCATGTTAAGGCTCTAATGAGCTCCCCTTTCCCCAAGTCTGGATCCTCAACCCTGACTACATTCTAAAGTACCATAAAAAGAGAACACTGCAGTATTCTGTTTTTGTCTGTTGTCACAGAATTAACATAAAGGAATTATGGTCTCATTACCTAATTTTTCCTGTATACTGTCCTTCAGTGACCCTTTATTTTTGTACTCTCCTGAATTGCAAAAGCAACATGTTAAACATATATTTATAAAAGTTGTTCATGTATTATCCTCCTTCCCCCCTCCCCTGCATGTATTATGTTTTTTTTTGTCACAGAGCATACCCCCTCCCCTGCATGTATTATGTTTTTTTTTGTCACAGAGCATACCCCCTCCCCTGCATGTATTATGTTTTTTTTTGTCACAGAGCATACCCCCTCCCCTGCATGTATTATGTTTTTTTTT
>JAAAKB020116950.1:0-12822 GCA_010014835.2 Apostichopus leukothele | reverse complement strand
ATCAACCCAGTGAAAGTAGTGGTTGATTGTTTGGCATACTAGTTTGATTATCCTTTGATAGTAACTTTCCATTTTTTCCTGTTGATTTCAGACTATTGTTCCATTGTGCATTAAGCCTTACCTTACTGATATGACTACATCTGAGATACACTCCATAATGGTAGGAGGGTTTGCTACCATAGCTGGCAGTGTCCTAGCAGCATATGTTAATATGGGTATAAGCGCTGCTCATCTTCTATCTGCATCCATAATATCTGCCCCTGCGGCCCTGGTTGTGGCTAAAATGTTCTACCCAGAGACGGAACGTCCCAAAACAGCGACTATTGCCACCGTTGATATTGAAAAGGTGTAAGTAATTTTGACGCATTCAAATCGCTAGTTTGCATCGTGTTTTATCTTGCAAAAAAAACTTTTATGAACGATAATCTCATTCTCTATTTTTACATGAATATAATTTATTGTATCTTTCCTGCGAAGAATTTTGTTTGCTAGTCCACAGATAATATTGACTTTAGTAAGCTCCTTGCAATGGGATTCTTCACAGAGAACCAAGGAAAGCATAAAGGTTTTTATTTTTTTTTTGTATTTTATGTATGATGTATCCAATGTCTTTGGCTTTTCTTGATTAAGTGTTTACAGAAGGTGTTTTATTTTTATCCCATTTACAGAAAGGAAAAGAACTGTTTGGAAGCATTTTGCAACGGTGCTATTGATGGCACAAAGATATGTGCTTGCATCATTGGTAATCTGATTGCCATTGTGTCCTTATTGGAGTTTGTTAATATGACCTTACTCTGGCTTGGCAACATGGCTGATATTGAAAACCTCTCATTCTCGGTAAGTTCTGTTTTCAACATTTTGCTTTCAGATCTCTCTCTTGCTACATTCTATTATCTTAGTTAACTCAGCCAATGAGGCTCTTACAATAGGAAAGTGTTCGTTGGCTGTCAACATTAAAGGCTAATCATAGATAGACATAACCAATCAGCAGCACAATATTAAAATAACGTTTGTGAACGTTTGAATTCTTGTGGCCATTAACACTCAACTGTTGAAATCTTTTTCATCCACTTTTGCAGGTTGTTTGTAGCTATCTGCTCTATCCTTTTGCATGGTTACTTGGAATACAGGGTTGCAAAGACCGTATGAAAATAGCCAGCCTTATCGGAAAGAAAACCTTTCTTAATGAATTTGTTGCATTTGAGGATTTGCAAGAACACATCGATAACAATACGCTTCTGGTATGTATATGCAACACTAATTTCATGGTTTGATGTAAATCCATGTGTGTGATGAATTTCTGTAAACATGTCTCTGAAACCCAAGTTTGGATGGATCATTAAATTTGCATGTACATGCCTCATATTGCGGAGTTGGAGAAGGCTGTTGTTTATGGGCAAGTTCAAAGGTCATTTGTGGCCAATGGTAGTCAACATGTGAACCCTTTTAAGTACAAGTGGAAACTTTTTTAGATATAACACTTTGCATTGTAAACTAATCATCAAGAACAGAGGCTTTATGTGTATTACAGTATGTGGAATCCCAATATTGAATTACTGAACCCGTTTCTATAGGCGGTATAAAGGTCAACATCTTGAAACCATATTAACACTATTTATCTCGAGGCTGCAGACTTATCTGATATGTAGTATATGGATGTACCTAATCTCATCTAGTGATTGTGGGATACCCATAGTGAATAAATGAACATTATTGCTGATTCCATACCAAAGGCAAAAGGAACCTATACAATAGTGAGGGCCTGTGCATGGGTATAAGTATGCATGTGTGTATGTATGTATGTATGTATGTATGCCACTGCCTTTTTTGTAAACATTATAGCTTGAAAGTACAGGATTGGTGATTTTCATTCTTGGTATGTGAATTCAGAGTAATAAACATATTAATAATAAACATATTAATAATAAAAGCATTTCTAAAGCTCAGTAATCCAGAAAATTAACTGTTCATATCGCTGAACAATCAACATAAGAATTGAAAAGATGAGTGGTGTCACTGACTGTGAGGTTGACTGAATGACTGGAAGGCAGATTACTGCCCGGTTGTATCCTTTGATAATTATCTGATAATCCTCTGAAAGATTGTGGAGAAATATGTTGTCAACGGAATGCATTGTTCGATAGGTAGCCAATAGAGATCTTGAAGACTACTGTATGTGGGTGGTCGAACTATGAATTTGCTGATTCATCTTAGTGATTTCAATTATGTGTTGCTTTTCATAAATGTCATACGGTATCCGAGGTTTCCAAATGTCAAATTTGAAAAACTTGATGACATAATAACTTCGATAGTAAGCTTTGATTTCATACATAATATGTAGATCCACCTTGGTGAGGAACAGAAATGTGCTTCTCCTGGAGATCAGAGGTCAAGAGAGGTTAAAGTGTTGTTGTTAGTTGTTTTATAATCCCTAGTATAACTCCACCGGTCCCTTAACATATCCCTGGTCTTGATGAAAGGATGTTTTAGATACTTACTGATGAAAGGGTGCATTTAATCACCATTTAGAGTTATTAACCGCTGAATAATTTGCTTGTAGCCATATGGAGGAAATTATTATCGTGCCTGAGAAATATTGAATTCCTGTGTGATGAAAGAGTGCACTGTATTATCTCCAAATATACTATATTGTCATCAAGTTTGCCTATGGGAAGCATTTCTGATCATTGCCCTGTTGAGTATGTGTCTTCGAAATTCCAACAAATTTCATTTTTTCCTCTTGCAATAGCCAAGATCCCAAATTATTGCCACCTATGCTTTGTGTGGATTCTCTAACTTTGGGAGTGTTGGTATTCTGATTGGTGGATTAGCACCATTGGTTCCTGGAAGGATCTCAGAAATCTCTGGCCTGGGTCTTCGTGCCCTTATAGCTGCTTCTGTTGCTTGTCTCATGACAGCATGTATTGCAGGTAGGGAATCATCTTTCTTGCAGTCTAGTTTTCATCATTAAAGGACTTGTAGTAGGTTAAAATAATTGGTTAAGAAGCAGTTCTGTACTATTGTAGGGAACTGCTTCTAAACCAACAATATAGAATGTTCTCTTCACATTACCAAGCAACAAACTGCAAAAGTTACACAGCCTTAAAGTCATGCTGATCTCACGTTAAGTTGTAACTCTAATTTGTCAAATGTGTTGAAGAGATTAAATAGAATTTTTGTCAAATTGTTTGAGAGATAGAGTGTACGGGCCTAGTTGCTATTTCTCAGAGTTTCATTCAGTGTAAAGTGTGTTCTCCACTTTTCCTGTGTATTGTGGACACATATGGGCTGGGAACTGTCACCGAAGAAGAACTGCATTTCTTAGCTGATCAAGCTCACTGTTGCAATGTGACTTGTTGTAATTCTTGTCACCCTCAACAAACTATTTGAAATGACCAGTTTGGTAGTTTTTTTTCAAAATCAAGAAAGGAAAATAGTACCATTTTTGGATACTTTAAGTTTGACTTTTGGAACTCTCCAGAGGAATAAATGCAGCAATAGTAGCTCTTGTGTGTCTGTCTTGCTCCACAAGTGATGAGTGAAATTTTTTTCTTTTTTTTTTCTTTCAGGTGTAATGTATGATGAAAGCATACAGCATTTTAACTTAGATAGAAACCAGACAACAGCAACAACAGAGCTGGTTTGGACCACAGATTTTGACACGACTTTGTTTACAACACTTTCACCCTAGTAGTGAATATATGGGTCATTCCATGTCAAATCACAGATGGCTTTTGCACTACCCTCTCCAAATATTACAATCCTCCTTACATAATTAAAGCACCGTGAAATATGCATTCTGTGAAAATTTCAGTTGCATTGCTTACAAATTGTCCGATTTATGACCGTTTGAAACTTTGCAATTTGCTGGCTATGTGACATTTTCTTGATTATTGAGGTCAATTAAACATGATTCTACCCTGCTATTACAGAAACATATAGAGCCTTACTACATTGACTTGATATGGAATGATCTCCAAACTTCACTGATAAAGTAAGTCTTTCCTTCTGGTAAGGTCTGTGCAAAAATGTTCGCTTAGGTTTTCAAACATCAGTACGAAAAATGATGTGTTCTACTATACTGAGCCATCCATTTCAAATTGATGAACCATATAATTTATTAGCCATGTGCGGCACTTTTTCTACCATGTAGCAAGAGATCACCCAACCCCCCCCCTCCCCCTGCCCTTCTTCAGATGAAACCCAGAGATTCATGAGCATGTTTAATCCTTAGAACAACAAATTAGTGTATTGTGCCTGACTGCTTAACTTCTCAAGAAATAGGTTTCTGTGGTAACATACCTTCATTGTAATGTTTTTCAAAGTACATGTTGATGCCTTGCTGGAGACATAAGGAATCTATGCAATGGTGGTGACATGACGTGTTTGTGACTCTTGCTTGTAAACACCGTAAGTGAACGAGTTAATGGTGGATGAACGTCATACATGGTATATGTATCCATCTCATTGAGTACAAGAACCCTATTCTTTTCTGTGAAGTTCAAAGGTCAACAGAGGTCAAAATATGAAAACTGTGTAAACAGGATAACTCAAAAAGTTTATCTCTGTTGAACTACATCATGGTATATGGTTCCTGCTTGGTACATACGAAGAACCCTATTGAAGTTGGTGGTGGTCAAAGGTCATTGCGGTCAACATAAGTCTTGGGTATGAAAACCTTGTAAACACGGTAACTCAAAAAGTACATCTTTGTTGATCTTGGTTTGTGGATCCAGCTTGGTGAGTACATGAACCCTATCAAAATTGGTAGAGGTCAAAGTTCATTTGTGGTCCACATGTATCCAAGTTTCTAATCCTTGTAAACATGGTGACTCAAACAAAATGAGTCATTCAGGAAATGAACACACACAAGTGGCCTTATCAGTTTTCACTGAGCTTCAAGGGGTCAAGAGGTTATCTCAGATGGTCTCAAAGAGGTCTTATCCTGAGCTGTGTTTTACAATAGATGACTTTGGCAGTAATTTCACATTGTATAAAACAATGTCATGTAACTCTCATTCATTAATAACAGTTATTAAAGTCTACATAGGCTGTCTTGTTCTTTGTAAGTTTTAATAGTAAGTGTGCTGTACTGTAGTATAATAGCTTAATATAAAATACAAAAAGGTTATACAATATCCCTATAGTATATTTTATTCTGGAAAACAGCATAATTTATTTGTGCAATGTAGTGTTAGTTTCTTATGTTAGCCTCTCAGGACCCATCCTGCTCTCAGGATCAAACATAGTCTTAGCATAATGCAATGTTTGTTTTTTACTACTTTTGTGCAATGCACTTGAGGCTCTGCTCATATTTTCTTAGTTCATTTGTCATTTTTGTTTATTTTTAGTTTATTTGATACTATCGTACCATAGAATGTGTACTACATATTCAATAAATATTTATTCATATTCAATCAACTTAGCTACTTTCATTTCAGAAACGAAGAAAAAGTTGTTGAATTTAAATAGACTCATGCAATCCAGATTAACAATCATGATAAAATAAATCTAGGAGGCTGTCTCTCTTTAATCGATACCAGTCTTTATTGTAGTAATAGTCTGTACTATTTGGGTTTACCTGCTAAATTATGAAGAATTTTAAAAATTCTTTTATTACTTCATTTTTTATTACTTCAGTTTTATTACTTCATTTCTAGAATATCAGATAAATCATGAGAAAGGGTTTCCGGTGTATTTGCCCTCTTGTGTAAATTGAAGCTATTACGTGATCTTATGACCTATTTGGCAGTTACTCATGAAATGATGGCTTCTTCTTTACTTGTCTAGTGTAGAGTTTTACTTTTAAGTGTAAACTGAAATTTTTAAGGTTCATGTATTTTAAGTTGTGTTTATCATGTGTGTTGCAATCATTTGCCAACAGTTGCATATTGAATGCAGCCTCTGACAATTTTTTATCATGTATATAGTACCATTTAATAATACTGCACTGTTACGTCTTAAAGCAGTGCCGCCAATTCATGGGATTGCAGGGTAGATAATCTCCATCCCTCATGCATTTTATGCACATTTTTAATCAAATTAATTTGAGTAAATATGGAGTTTGTATTTGATACGAAATATATATAACAAACCCACCAGTTTGAAGTGTTACTTGTCTTTCAAGGAATATCATGTCTCATCACAGTGTGATAGTAGTCTTCAACCAAACACTTTTGCAGAATACAGATATTTCAAGACCAAACACAATGAAGGAGTAATAGTAGTAACTAATGTTTCCTTTTATGTATTGCTTTATTTTACTTATCTCCATGACCACTTCTACCAACAAGGTTATCTAGAATGTTTTCAGTCACTATTAGTAATGTATGCATTCCATGTATAATGTATGCATGCCAAGTATTTCCTACTTTTTTATTGGTTACTTGCTGTAGGTTAAACAGCATTTGCCTTTTTAATTGGCTGCTAGCATTTAACATCCATCTTTCTATATCCTTCTTGATACTTTGGAAGAAACTGATTATTTATTTCATTTCATTGGCATATTTGTCTAGTCTATATAACTACTGTACTGTATTGGGGTTATCATTGTACAGTGCACCCTTGAAGACAGACCATTGAGATATCACAGAAATGCATGCACAACTCATCAGCAAATATTCAAATTAATACGAAACCACCCACACTCATATATTACGACTTCATTTATCGTTCTCCACGAATGCAAATTGTCACAATTGGGAACAATGATGTGCATCGGGTTCACATGTTTGTATCTGATTGTCATCTACCTCTCACAAACTTTATAATGCATGATTATACTTAGGGGAAGTAACATCACACATTGGTGTACAAATCAAGTTTAAAATATTTTAATTGAAGCTGACACTACTTTGGTACACCTGGGAATTATCATTGACTGATGATTGGCAAGAAGAATGCACAGGTTCAGATGCAGGAGTCTGTAGAAGATAACTTGGCTGATGTCAGGCAGCAGGAGAAGTGATGATGTAGGAGGCATCCTTCATCACAATCCTTTATTGAAATACACTCTGTCTCCATTTAAGCCTCTCTTCTTCATCTCCTCTTGAAGTTCACTTTCCAAGCTAGAGACAGCTAGTGAGCTGAATAAATAGGGAGCAAACAATGAGGAAAACTTTATATTTAATGGTTTGAAATATCTTTCTTCCATCAGCATCAATTTAATTTGTAAACTTATTTGTCTGAATAAATGGCCCTATCTCTCAGAGTATATCTGCAAGCAAAGGCTACATAACTGTATACACGAGCCCTTCGTAATTCTTAATTTAGCACTGTAGCAAATTAAATAATATAAGGGTGTATTAACAATTCACTTAATTTTGGCATGTCTCGTACTCAGTATTTTCACCTCAAGCCATATCTGTAAATATGTGACATTTTGCAGGAAATATATGCAGAGTTGAAACAAGTAAGGATTCGCAAGTTTCTTCCAAGACGAGAAAAATGCAGAAAACACCATAGTTTTTCACTGACAAGAAATTGGCTTCTTCCACTAAAATTGTTAGAAACTCAAATAAGTGGAAAATAACAGTTAAAACACAATTATTTTTTTTCAGTAGACTGATTACTGTACAATTTAAAACTAAACAGAACTGAGCCATAGGGTAACCCAGAGCACAGATACAACTTGAAATCAGCTAATAAACCACTATAAGTCTTGGTACGTAGAGCTACTGGCCACACCATCCTGCTTAGAGCCAGGAGATAATCTTCTTTCTAAACAAACTTTTGTATGTCCTGGATTAATTCACTACAGCTGGTCCAGTTCTGTGTAATTGTAGGTTCTTAGGCCCTACATAAGTTTATAAGCCATCACATTCCACTGGAGAGATTTAGGAGTTACTACTGTGAAGTGCGATGAGGGAAGGCAATGAATTGGGTTGGGGGAGAAAGCAAAGTTGTGTTAATGAGCTATTAAATTATTATCTCGGTATAGTTTGCACAAACTCTTAGTTCCATAAATATAATGTTCAAAGTTTGTAAGGTAACAAGACATGTGTTGCCAGTCTGCGTATGTCAAAAACCATAATTTGTTCCTCTCAAGAATTCATACAAGTATGAATTCATACAACATATACAGTGTCACATTTGATGAAACGGACAAAAGCCTTTTAAACTGCCTATCAAGGTAAGCAATAACTTGCAGGTAAAAGGGGGTTTTCAAAGGTGGTGTATTTAAAGCAAAGAATATAGACGTACTGTATAGGTATAGATTATAAACTTTGAAAGATATTTTTTAAAGTGACACTAAGTATTAATTGTAATCTATAGGACTTGATCCACATTGTAATAGAGATAGACTTTAAAGAAACTATATCTTCAATTTTCATGATCCCTAATTAATTTTTGTTTGCTTCCATAAGTAGTTTGTTCACATAAGTAGTTTCTTCCAGAAGAAACTGGAAGAAACCAGTTATTTCCAGTTTCTTCCGGAAGAGACAGGTTCTTCCAGAAGAAACCAAACCCTGTAACAAGTCACTGCATTCTATGGTCATGTTGAGTCTTTACCAGTAGTTTTCTGTATTAACCAAAATTTTACTTGTTACAACACTGAATATATGAAACCAGGAAGCAAACAAGCTGTTTGATTCCTTGCCACATCTTACTGTATATGAGAACATTTAATGTAAACTGTGCACAGACAGTTCTTATACTTAGTAAGGTGGATTCACATAACAAGTGAGAAGTTAGCAAACGTTTAATTTTGCAACTACTGGGATTTACAAGAGTTTCACTTTGATGACCTCAAAATGACCACCAAGCTCCACAGAAAACAAAATGATTATTGGAAATAATAAGGTGGAGCCACATACAAAGTATCCTCAAGGAAATAAGTAATTGCTTTTCTGAAACTTACACTGATGTGAACAGAACATCCATTTAATTCTTTTTTAAATATACTGATGAACAACATAGTCAGTAGCTGCCATAAACTTGAGAATTACAATTTATGGGAAAATAAGTACAAACTACATCAATCTGTCACCCCTTGCTGTTAAATTGTGATGTTTTCTGTGTAATAATTGGCCATCCCATATTTCTTGATTCTTTCACTTCTCTGTACCTCTGGTTGGCACTGTATATGTAAATTTGTTACTGGATGGTTGAAATTTTACAACCATCTGTTTATTATTGCATAGTGTACAAATATGATGTTTTACTGCATTGAAACAGGCACCAATATTTTCAAACTTGCATAAGAGATCTGGTCAATATATCAATTTCACAATAAACACTGGTATGAGTCTGACAACAATTTTCATCAAAATAATAGATTTATTAAAACAGTATACACTTGAACACAATAATATTGCCACCAAGAAGAAAAAAAATAACAAAACCACTGAAGAAATATCATGAATTGTTTCTAAACTTAAATTGAAGTGAAAATAGATGTTAAGCCAAATATTGCAAGTTTTAGGTCCAGAATTAAGACTTCTTTCTTTCATATAAATTGAACAGTTGATATCACTAGTGCCATCAATTCCTAAATATTATTGATCATGAGGTTATTTTCTTCTCAAGTAATGGAAAGCGTGTTTCTAAAATGAAAATCTGCAAAAGAAAAGAAGTTGGTCTAATGAATTTTAACATACCTCTTCTGAGGGAACAGTGCACAACACATTGGAGTTGCAAACAGCAGTCTGTAAGAGAGAAGGATACCTTAACCTCAACTGATGCAATACTCATTACAAAACGACAGAGGATAGGTAAACAACAGTTTATAGGAAAGCTGTTTAAGCCATAAACTAAATTTTAGTGTATATACACATGACTTTGTTGTACCTCAGAGAACTTTTGAGGAGAAAACCTGTTAAGTACATCACAGAATCTCATGAACCATATAGTTATTGCCTTTAATGATTGCCAAGTGACCAAAATTTTAAGGATGTTTACAACAAATGAAGGCTGATTTGAAAAACAATCCATACGACATCAAAGTAAGAAAACTGCAAAAATACTTGAAGATACTCACAATAGACCAACAATTCCTACTTGGATGGGTGCATTAGCCCAAGGATATCGTTTCAGAAATGTACCTTTGTCCAGTTTGTTCATGATAAAAGTTGGTATAACTGAAGGAAGAAAGGTTAAAACTAAATTAAAATATTTTACAAAATAAGTTTTTCTCCTTATATGCCAACTTCACAGGGATACCTGTAACCTTTTCAACAAAATATTTCCTAGGCATAAATAACAGTTTTGCTGCAGCTGTTATCTTCTGCATGTTACTTAATAACACATGGTAATTTCTTTCAGAACACATTTCTGTCGCCCTAACTTAAATACACAGGGTTGTCCTCATCACATGTTATTTACCAACAAACAACTGTAGCTGGTCTTTATCCACAAATGTTTGCCCTTCAATCTAAGCTTGACATCCTGAACCAGGGTGATGACCCTCCCACTAGATACTTGCCACATTCAAGGTAACTTGATACCATGCAGTGATAAAATACCGAATTTTTAAAGAGAATTGTTAGAAAACACAATATTGCCACACAACTGAACACATGTATTTAATTTTCTGTTTGTACCATTGAAGTCATAATTTCTTTGCAAACAAAAGAGGTTAACAATGACCATGATAGAGGCACCCAGGAAATTGATGCTTGAATTCTGAGGAACTCATTATGCCCAGCAAGAGGTCACACATTTATGATTTAGTGTACTTTTCAAGGGAACTTGATTATGAAGGTGAACTATTTGGGATATATTTAAACACCCTCCAGGGAGTGGAAACATTGCTATGTTTGAAGAACGAATGAACTTCTCTGAAGACACTGGCTTCAGGTATGAAGAGTAACATGCTTTCAATATATCATCTCTAAGCTGTTTTAAGTTGCTACATACTGTGTCATACCACAAGTGTTTTCCTGGATTCTTAATGCATCTGTACACATAGCTTTCAGATTGGTAAATTTTAATTATAATAATAATAATCAGCAATTTTTATTACGACGCTTAAGCGACCACAAATGTGGGAGAAGCCAGCAAGGGCTTCTGAATACAATTTACACGTCGGGTGGCTTCCAATTCAACATTTAACTCTAATTTGGAATCTTTCCAATTTAGACAGTCATTTCAGATGGGAAAACAGTAGATTGCTCTTGGATGAACAATCCACCTTACTATGACCCGGCGGGGAATCGAACCCCGAACATCCCGATTGCTAAGCCTCATTGCTTCAAATGCCACCGCCTTTATCCACTCGGCCACAGCACCGGTATAAATTTTCAACTGGATGTGACTTTTGCTGACCTTGGACCCTCACTTATGGCAATTGTGATCCTGTACTTATTAAGTAGCCACATCCCAAGTATGACATCTTTCCACATTCACCTTCTTAACTTTTGTTCACAAATACAAACACCCAACTCGCACACACTACACATATCAACTTCCCTGCAATGGTTACTTGCTTGTCTCAGAAAGGGTCAACATGGCTTGGACATATATCACAACAAGGTACAGCTCCTTAAGATCATTAAATGTTTAACTATATAGAACATGATTTTAATACGTAGGCTAAAGGAAGACGCAACCGGCAAGGTCTATCACAAATCAAAGCAAAGTTGCAGTCAACAGGCAAGAAAAATGCAGACTGCAGCTACAGGATTCATCAATCATGAACAGCTAAGAAACTGAAGCATTTCTTGAATGTTTCATACCTTTGCAATTCTGGTTGGAATACATTTGGCTGTACTTACCCATGCCTGGTGAAGCCATAGCAACCCTTGAAAAGACTACTTGTGTAATAGCTAACTTGGCAGCTGTTTGAGAATCTCCTATCCTGTTGCCATCTTCATCAAACACAGGAATACCACACCTGATCTCCCGCATCCTCATCATTGGTATATTGATGCAGTTTGCTGCAGCCACAGCTGCAAATGGTACCAGACGTCCAACTAATGGTGGCGCCCTCTATGATTCAGATGGATACAAATCTATCTGCATATTTCAATCACACTCTTTGCTCTCAATTTTTTTCACTTTCAAAAGGGGAATCTACCTAACAATCAATAAAGGCTAAGATACATTTAAATTTTCTGATATTTTAAATCCCATACTGAACAAAATATTTGATATCAATCGCATTAATACTCACAGCAAACTTTCAACCAACCCACTTATCCTATATCCTGGTAATCTTTTAAGTAGAATTGATGAAAATGTCTTTCTCCATACTTCAACATAATAAACAACTGTTAAACTGACCTTCACTAATGAATTTAAGCTCATGGCAGTCGTAATAGCCCCACCAGTGGCCAAGCAATAGGACAGTCCAAGCTGGCTGAAAAGAAATGTTATGAAGTAGTTAAATCACACAGCTCAATTAAAATCAACATGCAAATGGTTAACACATCAGCAATGCAACTCCACAACTCTTCACAATAAAGTTCTCAAGCAAGTGTGGTTTCAGTGGTTCGGTAAAAGTTTTATTGATCTTGATAGCCTGCCACTCCCTTATAAATGGTTATTACTGAGAAGATGCACAACGTCCCTCTCTTTAACTACAATAGATCCTACAGGATCAGTAAGGTACCCAAAAAGACTTACAGACTTTATGTGGAAATTATGTGGAATTTAATTTAAAATGCATAGCTGGTGGTTTTTGACATCCTCTAATCCGTTCAAGTTTATGTTACATTGAATATTTACACTTGTACCTTTCCATTGATGTATTGCATATTGTATTATTTTTTTTGGGACTCGGTAAAACTTGATCAAACCTAGCAATTTTGGACAAGGTATTTGCTCTTTCGCAAAAATTCCTAAGCGCTCACATGACTGCAGGTCACCCTGTGACGTATATGT
>JAAAKB020116841.1:0-12826 GCA_010014835.2 Apostichopus leukothele | reverse complement strand
AGGGCGCTACACTACTTGATAGAGCACATTTGAAAAGTTTTTGTAACTAACAATACTACTGCAGGGGTGCAGTTTTTCAAAACTTCCTTAATAATATCATCGACTAGATAGTGCAGTTGAACACATTACCTAACACTACAGTATACACACAAAAACCTGTGTGAGTATATGCTATACCAGAGAGCTGCATCTGGAGCAGTAGCAGGCTCCCTGGATATACAGGACTTCGCTTTCAATTCGTATAGTGACGCTTTGGCCGTCAACGTTTGGGTTCCGCTGGGCTGGTAACGCAAAAAAGGACAGGTCTTCCTCTGAGCAACAATTGAATTTAAGAAATTTCGTAAGATATTCTTTGTCAAAGCAGGAATTCCTTATGATTAATAAATGTTGCTATAACTTGAGTGCGGAACCCGTGCTATAAATTTATGAAATTCCGAGTGAGGTATGCAATTCCCTACGGTTAACCTTTCTTTCTAAGAAAATGGTCATTGAACACAACAGTATATATTTTTAGTACAATAATTTATTTCACCAGTAAGGTACGTATCTAGTTTTATTATTTATTTATCAATAATATCTCAAATTTACCATTTTACATGATTGTGTTAACTCATTCTGTGTTCAGTTGTCTATGTAGAAGGGCATAACATCCCGTATATTCACTTTTCTCCATGGGAGTGTCCTACTTATACTTAACCCCGCAGCCGTCGTCAAGGAACGCAACTCATGTTTTAATCTTGAACTTAATAATACGTGTTTATATATCATGTTTGTTGAAAAAGAAATATATGAGTCATAAAGTGTAATGAAATATTTAAGACATTAATTCCGAGTAACAAATATTAAATACCAAATAAGAACAAACAACTCACGATGAGGCAGTTTTTTGCCCTCTTCACTTGCATTGCATTAAACATATAGAGCGTTATTTGAGTTATTTTGCTATTTGTGTTTGGGCTACTTTATTCAATATTACTCGTTGACAAAATCCCAACACTCTGTCATTACATTGACTATAGTCAAGTTTCATTATCATAATGTAATTATATAACCAGAAATGTTTTGAATTTTCAAATGTGCTTGCTTCCCTTGTGTGATAAATACCAATCAATGATAAGTGTCTGCACCTCAGCTGTCTAGTGTACCTTACCGAAATGGAGAAGCAAACCCAATCATCATCGTTACCAAAAAATGAATTTGGCCGGAGAGTGTTCGTGTGTAAGATGATAGTGCTACTAAGAATTTAAACGCTTTGTCACACCATTTCATGTTAGTTCTTTAGTTTCATGGTGAAAATAAACACTCTTGTTACCTTGAACATTTTTGTATAATAGTTAGTGTTAAAACAGTGTAACTGTTTTCAACGTTGACACAAACATAATGTTCAAACAATTCCTGTGGAGGTACAATGTAGGTGAAACTTGTTCAGTCTTGCTACTGACAACTTTCTATCAAGATCTTCGACTCCAGAGCCTGTCCGGTGTCAAAACTTGACAAGCTTTAAGCATCATGGTCATGTCTTTAAAATGATACACAAGTGTTTTAGGCTATATTCCAAATACATTTAAAATTTCCCAATATCTTCATGCATAGATAAACATTTATGTATATATCTTCTGTGTTTTGTTGTTGTTTTAGTCTGACATTAATTGATTACGTTGAGGTATTTTTGTTTACAGGTTTGCTTGTATCTATGTCGTCTGATGTGAACCTGACGGATAAAACTAATGGCTTTATTTCATTCCTTTCGAGCCAATTAACACATTATAACAGATGTGAGCTCCCCTCGATAAACTCTCTGAAGTAATCTGATACCCATGGAGAGTTAAATTGATTGATGGGAATGCTGCAAACTGCAAATATAAAGGTTATTCGCAAGATCAAATAGGGGGAAAGAAAACGAAGGCAACAGAAAGAAAAGAAGTTGTTACTAGAGATGTATAAGGGTACAGCAATAACTCTTGTCCGAAGTTTTCATATTTATGTTATATAATATAATAATGTGTTTTTGTAGCAAAAAAAAATATTGTAAAGTGTAAACCTTTAAAATGAGACTTCTTCAAGTTGAAGCTGAAGTGATTGTATAGAGAAATTTTTCAGAACTGTGCCGGAAAATCACCAACCGTACCTCTGATATATATGGAATGGCATGGGGTTAATAGTGCGGGGTGGAGGTGGGGTGTGAATGGGGTATCATATTAAAGTAAAGACTGTGTATGGTTCCATCGACATTTGATTACCTGTTACCCATCAATCGTTAGATTAACTGGTTCATATCAACTCAGGAATACAACCTGAAAGATTCCAATTCGTTCACAAAGCTTTCCACGTACATTCTGGATTTTATATACACTGCCGCAGATCGAAAGTCATAAACAGTAGCATAAGTGTAAATGACGTCATCTTTCATTGTACGATGAAGATATAGAACGGCGCCCCCACTTATTATAATACTTTGGCTTTAACTTCCATGTAAAGAAGAGTGTCTCAAATTACGAGAGAGTATATATAAAGTTCATTGATTGTGACAAAATTTGTTTCATTTGATTTTATGTCAAGAGGCGATCAACTTCATTTGCGCACTCTCCGTTTGTTAATGGTAAAAGTTCAATTGATTCATTGTGACAGAAACATGACACTACACTATGTTTAAAATAATATCATACCGGTATACGGTATTCTTTATTTGATCTTCTTGTGCAATGGTTTCGTTAACTAAAATGATACATACATTTATATGGGTGATTAATTTTTTATACAGAACATATCGGTGAATTCATTCCACATGAAACCAGACCATTCAATATCCATAGCACAATTGATTTGTTATTTTTAGCATTAATCCTCGATCTTACCTTCTAGGCTGAACATAATTTATGGAAATTCACCGAAATTCAACAGCAATAGACCCATTTTCCTGCAAAAGCCTTGAGCTAAATTCCTTGTTTTTAATTTCAAGGCAATTTCATCAGCAAATTCTATATCCTTTTTATCATGCTTGAGTGAAAGTGCTTACTTGTCATAAAGTATCCTAAAATGACACTTTCAAATGACTAGAGCATAAAATCTTTACGGTGCTATCAAATCTGACTCATTCTCCACCCATTTTGGTGCCATCAAAAATCAACTGACCCACTCTAAACCCCACATCCTGAGTTTCGTCTGCCATCTTGGCTATTCCGACCCTTTTTACACCCCAGTTCCTACCTTGTTTGCGCCAACATGAATAAACTAATCCATTGTATGCCTTCAGACCCTAACTTTCGTTTTGTCATCTTGGCTATACTGACCCATCCTCTAACCCAACCCAAACTATACTGCACAATAACAGCTATAGACTGACCCCATTCATCGACCTGTATGTGCTAATACAGCACCAGCACCTGGGCCAGTGGAGCTTAGTTGATCGAAAACCCAACCATAAATTCTAGGCTTTTATTTTACAAATCTCCTAGGGAGGAGCTATACTAAAGCACACTTTAATCTATAAGATGAGATATCATATCCATGAACCTATATACAATAACAAACGTGCATGGTGCAGCCTATAGTACAAAAAGCAACAAATGGAATGCCACAAAATTTAGGCACATCGTTTGTGAAATATATATTCTATACATGACTGTGAAACGAATAATATATAGTTTATTATATACAACATTCTCCTTAATAGATTAATTTCTCTTAATAGAGTAATTCATAAATTTTATCTCTCCTATTTAACACGAATTTGTCGTATTTAAAGAATGACTTTAGGCATAATTTTAGTCTTTAATATGTCATATTCAAAGCAAGAAAGGACACAAAATGCTAACAATATTTCCACAGCTATTCCGGTTTTCAGAATATTCACATTCAAAATCAGCCGATTCACACAGAGATTACAGTAACTACTGTAAATCTTAAAGTTTTGTACCACAGTAAAATCTGGATCGTGCTGACAAATCTGATAAATCGGTAGCATGTGCTATACGGATTACAGTAAGAACTGAGGGTATGTGTAATCCCAATAAATCCCAACAACTTGATTTGTTGGAATTACACATATCCTCAGTTCTTACTGTAATCCTAATAGCACATGCTACCGATTTATAGCACGATCCAGGTTTTACTGTGGTACAAAACTTTAGCATTTACAGTAGTAACTGTGTTCTCTGTGTGTATCGGGTGATATTTCTGATTTGACTTTTTCCAATTTTTTATCTCAGTTTTTTTGGGAGTGAAACTCTTCTACAAGCACCTCTGTTTTTTTTTTAAGTTATACTTCCCTCTACTTCAATGCTGTTCATATTATGTTTGTTATTCTGTGTACTTGTACTATTTAAAGTTGTAGAAAAAACAAATAAACGAAACGAAACTTTAAACAAACCAGGGAGCTGCTAATCCAAACGTACATGGTAAATAGCTGACAGAAAGGTGCGTTTCTTCCACTTAGGCTTGTACAGAAACTTCCAATTTTGGGAACTTAAATGATTATGTTTTTATCCTCTTTTAGGTAAAGCCATAAAGACGTCACTCCCACCTAAAATCGATGGTGCCACCGAGCATCTAATTCTTCTCATGGATAGTAACTAAATTAAAACCCTTACTAAGCAAGTGATATATCACAAAAGTTGCAGGAAATGCAAAACTAGTGTCACTGCTTCGGAATTAACACATTTTAAATATGGATAGCCCTAAGGGGTTGTCGGATATTACTCGAAATAAGGTCGATTGTGATCGAACTGTGACACCCTTAACTGTGTTTCCATAGTGTATAGTAATGCATGAGCGATTAAAGAGTTGTTCAAGTTCACAGGATTTCATCATGCAGATCCTTTTTAATGTTTTTTTTTTTTAAAAAGCTGCTTATAGGAAACCAATTTCCTACATTGTCATTGCAATTTCAAGCCAAAGAAATTATGCACGTGACACTCACAAACTTTTCATAACTTTTGCAATTTCAATCGAAAATTTTGGCCAAATCTCCAACAAGGTTTTTTTCCCTTCTAAAGTGGGGAACTCGTCTTAGAGATTAATACCTATCTCTCCTTTGACTGAATCTGGTCGTCTATGCTTAGTGCAGTGAAATACAAACGTTACTCTGTTGACAACTGAGTTCCCGTATGGCACAGAAGTTGTACATCCCTGATTTCAAAGCGTTTTACTTTAAACCACTGGGATAAGGCCTTCTTTCTTGGTAAAAAAACGGATCCAACAATCTCAGTAGTAATCTCAGCTGAAGGTTAGCAATTTGAAGCGCAATTCTGTTGGCTGATTTCACGTATCAGACAGAAGTTGTATACATCCCTCATACCAAAGCGTTTTACTTGATTTGTTTCGTAGTTGTGCACCCGATACACACAGAGAACACAGTTACTACTGTAAATCTTAAAATGTTTGTACTCAAAGTAAAACCTGGATCGTGCTTCTTTAAATCGGTAGCATGTGCTATTAGGATTACAGTAAGAACTCAGGATATGTGTAATTCCAACAAATTCAGTTCTGATGCATTTGTTGGGATTACACATATCCTCAGTTCTTACTGTAAACCTAATAGCAAATGCTAGCGATTTATCATATTTATCAGCACAATCCAGTATTTTACTACGGTACAAAACTTTAAGATTTACAGTAGTTACTGTAATCCCTGCAGTGTGAATCGGCTGAGTTGTAAAGTCCTTTTATATAAGTAACTAGATCAGTTATATTCGTAGTTCGTCTGTAGATGAAATGTCACGGTATGCGATTGCGATCCTCTTGGGAATGAACACAGGACAGAACATGGCATTCTGAGTTGCTATTTGCAAATGTTCTGGTTATACATTGATATTTGACCTGAGAAATGGAACTTAAACCTTTTTCCAATTACCTTGGGCAGGCACTTAGTTTCACACATAGTGCAATGTCATCTATTGAGGCTTTATTCTTATCGTAATGTGATACCATGCATAATTTTTCTTCAAGTAGTTTTGTTTTCGTATTTTTTTGGAGAAGCTGGTGTCGAATGCTTGATAGCAGCTGTCGTATACACCTTAAAATATGATACTTTGTAGTTGAACGGTACGTACAGTGAGACAAGTTTTTGCATCTTAGTGAGTACAGAAACTGTTGTTATGTGAGGAGAACTCCTAAAGCAAAACTTTGAATGAACTTCATCCTGATCACGTGGAACTACACACTCTGTAGTTTTGTGTGGAGATCAAAGGTTATTTGAGGTCATAAGAGTAAAAAATATTAAAACCTAAACGAGATACGTTCGAAAATAAATCTTGATTCAGCTTCATTCGGATAGTGGAGAACTTCGCGAGTATACGAACCATGTTGCCATTTGTAAACATTTGGAGTATACATTTGGAATGTGTTAAGCTGTGTGCTAAGCTTGTTTAGAGACACTAGTTTCGTTTGTGTATGAATCACTTATTTAAATTAAAAAGCGTTTTCAACTTAATTGCCATGACGACATCATTCACTGTGTTGAAACGAAATGCATACACAACATATCACCGAATTAATTATGTTTTTAATCTTTACCATGCAAGTGCTATGACAATGCAATTTTCACCTAACGATGTGGAACGTTTCCAGTATGTATATTTCAACTAACGGGATATCCCTTTCAGTTTGTAAAGTATATGAAGATTCTGTAGCATGGTTGGTCTAGTTGCCTCTCATTAGTACTTTTCTTTGCCAATTGTGCAAGAAACGTCATTGATATGACCTTGAACAGCTACGAGGTCAGTGAACCACGTCATTGGTAAGCGTCGGAGGTTGGCCACGTGGTAAGCATTGTTTAGTTTGCATATACCGACCTGAAAGGTTTCTCATCACGTTCACGCTAATCTTTACGAACTTATGAACGAATAAAGTGATAAACGGATGACCATCTCACAATGACGTATTTATTTCTAGGAGATATTCATCTCAACATATTGTTTCTAAAATTTAGAAGTTTTAAGATCAACTGGTTCCTGCCGGAGGATTTCTACTTCAGTCATTGAAACGGATGCATATTACTTTAATAATGATATAGGAGACGGTCGACTCTATCTACAATATGGCTCACGTTATAAATCAACGTTTGACTAGATTTAAGTTAGTCATCTATCATTTAGTCTTTGATACTCGCAGTAAATGTTTAATTTTCTACCACGCCACGAACCCTGAAACGTCAATCAAATAGAGAAAAGTTATCGCCCTCCCATAAATTGATTCGTTGGTTTCTGACTACTTAAAATCACCGTGGATTTGCTGTTCGCAAATGTGGGCGGTTCTTCAAGTTGTTTTGCGTGTTGTTCGTGCACGTTACTCGTATGACCCGTTCGTGTTATGTATTAAACGTAACCAGATTGTTCGTTCAGTCGGCATCAACTATTCACGTAGGGCGATACTCTAGAATATAGAGTACAGCTATGTTACATAGCTACGTACTAGTCAACATTTCAGACTATTGTTTACAATGAGATGTCCGTTGCAACCCACATGCCTTGTTTAAAAGACGACAGCTATGTCAATTGAATTGTCGAAGAGTTGTTTTTGGAGACAAAGCTTCGGAGATAGCTTATTGCAGGTCACCAAATTTCGTTAGTTTTCTTTAGAGGTTAACCGATAATTTGCACTGTTTTGAACACTCATTAGACGGGATTAGCAAGAAATTTGGAACTAAATGTTACGCGATTTTTCATCAAAGCTGGGATTATTTTTCTGAATTTCGGTAAGTCACATATAACATTTCTCAAGTCAGAATATGCATTTCTTTGTCAGCACGAACTAACTATTGTCTACCTTCAATAAAAACAAGACTCCGAAGTTGATTTCTAACTCCCTGTGACATGGCAGTTTTGTGTATTATTTGTAGAATTTGATGTTAAAAACACCGTTTCATTTAATATTTCTTCAAAGGACAAAAAACAAAACAAACTCGAACCACAATATAAAGTCTTCCGGTTAATCAAAAAAATTATAACAATTATATTATAATAACATAACGCGTCAACTAAAAGTCACAGTTGTTCTTTTTCCACCATTTATTTCATTAAAAAAATGTTTCATTCGGATACAGACTTTTTATTCGTACCGTGATACGATTTTTAAAGTCAAACCCGATTTCTACTGTTAATCACCTGTTGCAGAAAATTGATTCGAAACTCATGCCAATGTAGTTGTCATTATAAGAAGCAAAAAATGGTCGGTCGTTTCTTCTCTGGCTTTCGTTTATAATTTACTAAGTCCGTCAATAACGGAAATTATTAAATTAGGTCGACAAAATTAGTTAGCCATAAAGTCTGTGTCTATGAAAGGACTAATAATCAGAGTTTTGATTTTTTTCTTTTGGTCTCTGTATCTCGTTGGGTAAGTTAAATATTAAACTATCAACTATGACAAAAAAAATCTTTTCCACGATATATTGCCGAACCTATGCAATCTTTTTGAAAGCATTTTTAAACTTGACCGGGACGTTGGATGTTTGCTGTTTATCTTAGTAACGATCACGGTTGATTCCTTCTAACAGTCACGGTGATTTTTTTAAAAGTTAAAATATGACTTTAGGCAGAATTTTAGCCTGGATATGTTATAGAGACAAAAATAGAAACAAACACTTGAGTGTAAGCAAATGATTCTCTCTAGCTATTCTGGTTTTCAAGATATATATATATTTTTTTAAGGATGCTTAATTCTGCAATGCCCCTTAAAGGCAAAAACGATGATGACGTCGGTTCCTCAGTCCAGGACTAAATGGAAACGTTATTTCATTGTTTTATTAATACTTATAGCTCAACCATAACATCTTCTTTTATCTTCATACAAAGAACAAGCTTCCTTGGATGAAATTCAACATCGCCCGTCCTTGAAAAATTTGTAACATATTACAAACGTGTCATTTGAAGCAGTAAAAGTTCCCATCGAATTTTGTGTTGCATCTGAGCTGAGGAACTGACCTAATGATCTGTGTATTAGGCTTCATAGTCCAGTCACTTTTAACTGATGAACCACAGCTATTTAAAGTGTCATTTCTCGAAAATTCGAGGTGCTGTGGAAATAAACTTTGGACTGCTAAAACTGCTGTTTAACCAGTCTACGAAATATCATAATTTAATTATGTATCTATAGTCATTCTTTCTGTTCAGTCTGACCAAAACAGGATTGTATTTAGTCATCAGTGCAGATGTATGAATTGGAGAAACTCTGTTATGTAATCTTTTTGTTCAGAGATCACCTTTGACCAACAGAATATTTGTTCATCATCATGTTGTGTAACTAATGTGACCACCTAAAATATAGTGTCTATGTACTCTAGTGGATGCAATGAATCGAGCTGTTTAAAAAGAAGTAAAGGTTTTGTTTTAATATAAAATTAGACTGAGATCATCTCTTAAAAACCTCTCATAATATAACGAATGGAAGAGAAAAAAAAACATGGGAGAAAAAGATAATGAAAACCCAACAAGAGATATGAAGAAGCTGTATCAAGTTAGAATATAGCACAGGGTCATTTGAAATCGATAAACTGACGGATTTTTAATGCTCAACAATGCAGTATTCAAACACTCCCTATACGACCAGTATTCACTTTTTTTTGTCTTTTATTATAAGTTGTTTTGTAATTCTGCATATAAACAGTCACAAGACCTTGATGGCGATCTGTATCGAAAGAAAACAGGCAATCATTGAATGTAACCAAGACTTATAAGAAGTTTGCTATTTGAATAACGAGTATTATCGAAGGCTTTTTGTAGGCAAGACGTGACTTTATACAAGGTAAAGCAAATACACAGAAAGCAATCTTATGTCAATTGATAATAGGTCACTATATCAAACGTCCCTGGGAGGATAGAATATACCTGGAATTTTAAAAATATTTCAAATAAAAAAGGGGAGATCTAGATGGTCGAAAGAGTAGCTGGATCTTAAGGGTAATCTGCATGTGGACGAGATAAGATTATTATATTTTGTCTTATTCAATCTGTGTTTAGCGGTTAATCATAATCAACTGATTTACGTTATAATATTTAATGAATGTTTCCGAGGTTACTTTTCACATACTTTTTGTTTTTGCTAGGTATAGAATTTCAGATACTTTTATTCCTACTTATTCCTTTAAAGAGAGAAATGAACCCACTGCTGCAAGAGATTCTTTTCTCTTTTCCAAATGATGATACTGTACAGAAAAGTTTGAAAGGCGGAAAGTATTACAAAACATATTTGGGCAGAAAAGTCCTTAAAACTTCGAATCAACAATATCCACGAACGAAAAGCGAGTAGTGCATTCTAGGGAACTTAAATCGTGTATGAACATTAACGGTATTACAGCTTCTCGTATGAAGTAAGTACCATCCATTAATTATATCTGAGCATTTGCCTGTTCTTTGCAACTTCTTTTCAGTTCTTATAAGTCTGAGATCAAGTCTGATCTGCAAAGTAGAAGTCTTCATAAATCATTGCAAGAACACCATAAAAAAGTTTAAAGAAAAATCAGAGTACCGGATGTTTTAAATTGACTTTGAAGTTTCGGCCTTTTGCACTAGAACATTTAAGAGCCAAACCAGATATTCGCAAAATGAGGATTTGAATGACATATCGAATCTCAATATTGTTTATTTCTCTCTACGGGGTCCTTGTTTTCATTGGCCCCAAGTTTCTTTTTATCTTAAATGAGCACGTTTAAATTTATCTGAGTACTTTTCTCAAAGCCAAGACTTCTCCATTTGTTTGACAACGTCTGTCAGCATGAATATCAAAATAAGGAAGAAGGGGGAATGGCAATAAAAAAAAAATGGGTGACCATTTATAATCCCATTGGCATGTTTGTGGATGATTTACTGATTTTCTTCTAATGGTGCGTTTGTCGCTGTTGCTCACCGATATCATGTACTAAATAATGAGGTGCACTGACGGAGACCGTAAAAAAATGAAGAAAATAAGGGCAATTCTTTGAAAGCACGTGACCGTGACATGATCGCTACGATTAGTGAGTACGAGAGGCTGATCACTTAACAGAATTACTGCTGTCTTCAGATACCATCGTTTGGTATAATCGATTGTAATGCTTTATCTCGTCTGCCCACCTACACCCCCTAGCAAAATAACGATGCAGCTTGTCGTTTTACTGAGACTGATAATTATGTCATAGTGTGGCTATGTCGAACAAGAACGAACAACATTATGGTGAAAAGACTGGTGAGAGATGTGCCGAGGATGGAAGATCTCAAAATTGACTCATTTGTTTTAAAATTATCCGGGTAATCCGGGTTTTCTACACTAGATCAGTATCATGGCGTAATGACCAACATCTAATGTAACCGAACAAATGTTACACAAAACTAGGTATGACAGTTAAGATTTGTCACAAACATGGAAACATCGCTAATGATCAAAAGGTATTTCCCACAGACACACATGGTACTGGGATATTTCTTTTTTCGTTACAACTGAAGAGGCAACATGCTCTGGTCACATGGGTAGAACTGGTTTAATTTGAATCTTCAAATAGATTTAGGGACAAAGGTTAACATTGCAATAGACATTAAGGACAACTTCGGCTGAAAAAAATTGGAAGATAAATTAATATTCGCTGCTGTGTAATTTGTGCGCTCACACTCAACTGAGAAACCAACACCACATATTAAGGTACACTCATATTTTACTTCAGGAGACTCTACTCATATGTATCTTCTGTGGTTCTTATTACCAGCGTATACAAAAGTCAGGTCGCTTAGATGGTTTGGTTGCTTAAACAGACATGTCAATCATACTGACAGGAATAGGTGGCGCAGAATGAAAACCTAAAATATAATTTAATTGTGGCCCCCGAAATTGATAATAACGATTTGTTTTGATCAATTCTCTTGGGGCATTGCGGTGTGCATACGCCGAAGCATTTAGAATGAGAATTCCAGGGAGAAAGTACTTTTTTAAAATTTTTATATTATTTTCGTTAAATGTAAATGAGAAATGGCACTATACATTCCAACAGATGAAAGTATTCCATCGCAAGGGATAACATATCATGTGTCTAGTTATTCATGTATCTATGTCTATCTCTTTGAGATCGCTTACTCATATCGTATTTAATTTAGCATAATTGAATGACATATTGTATTACACGCTATCATGTTGTCAAGTAATTCAAACGGTTGTTTGGTGTACTCGATGTATATCTGAGTATCGTTAAAACTCATATGAGTAATTATCACAGCTTTTAGCGAGTAATAGTAAATAATGTGATACTTTGTGCGTGAAAAAGTGTGGCGTGCGTAAGGGATGTGGGTGGTGTATAGGGTGGTAATATACTACCCCATCTCCATCTTCTACGGGGAAGACATTCAGTCGGGTTTTTGATTCCTTGCTTAGAGGTAAAGAAGTCTATGCGATGGTAATGACATGCGCATGCCCGTGTGTGTGTGTGACGCCTTAGTCTTAGCGATAACTCATGATGGATGAACTTCATATTTTGGTATGTGTATGCACCGGCTTATAGCGTAGATGGACCCTATTGTTTCTTTGCTAAGTTCAAAGGCCAGGAGAGGTCAAATTTCTGAAAACCTTGTAAATACGATAACTAAAATTTCGTAAAGCGGATGAACGAGATAGTATATGGATGCACCATATTGAGTAGAAGAAACTCATTGTTTAAGGTGGAGGTGGAAGGTCATATGAGGTCAACAAAATTTGCTCTTTAAATGACCGAGAGTGTTTTCCATTCCACTAATGACTGACATCTGCCATCAACATTCAGGCAGGTAGTACCTTTGCAATTGTCAAGTCATGTGCTTGAATCAGAAACCCGGAATGAACTTACGCTATACTTATGATGAAAGTGACCTCATGACCTCTTTTGACGAGGGCT
>JAAAKB020116731.1:0-12832 GCA_010014835.2 Apostichopus leukothele | reverse complement strand
TGTATGTCGTCCAGTTACAGAGTTGTTGACAATTCATAATCATGGACGTTAAATATTAATCTAAGAGACTGACTTCGGTCAGCTTGCGGCTTTGATAAGCCAATGATGGCTTCTTCGCCAGTTCCTGCTTACAGGAGGATCTAAAATACATACATACATACATACATACATACATACATACATAAATACATTTCAAGTGGGAATGAAAGGCGTGCAAAACAAGTCTTTCAGTTCGTTTTGACTGATAAATGGGTTTTGTTGAAGAAAAAATGAACTAAAAGAAATGATTGATATTCATTTCCTGCACATTAATTCTGCTGAAAAACATGCTGAACATAATTACCAAGAAACAAAAGCGACCCAACTTGGCTGTTTCTGTTCGTGGAGGAAATGCTTTATTATTGGCATGGGTATGGTGACGATGTGAGATTTGTTTCTGTAAGTGGCTGAAAGTAATGTGATGCTCACTGTGAAAATTGTCTATGTGTGATATTTTTTTTCCTACTGAGGAGATTTGCTGATACTGCTGTTAGATTTTTTGTCGAAAGGATTCATTTCAAAATTATTCATGGTATGACATGGTATTATGTGGAGAGCGTGGTGGCCAATTGGCTAAGTCATAGGACTCGTGATCCAAAGCATTGCTGGTTCGATTCCTGCCTAGTTCATTAGCAAGATGCTTTATCTCACTTGCCTCTCTCCAACCACGGGTTAAATGGGTACCTGTGAGGTAACTTGTCATTGGGCGCAGTTTATAACTGCTGACGACTGGAGGAATTGTCTCTGGGACAGGTTATCATTGACCAGGGGTAATATAACGTCTATAAAGCGCTTTGAGACCTATTGCTGGTATAAAGTTCTATATAAAAAGCAAATATTATTAATATTTAATATTATTATTAAAATTGGCATATGTACTGATAATAAAAAGCAAATATCATTAATATTAAATATTATTATTAAAATTGGCATTATACTGATAACTTGTTTCTACTTTGTTCATCTTCTTAGGACCCGACTGCTCTGTCGATATCAATGATTGTGAGCAAAACCCTTGTCTAAATGGAGGGACGTGTCAAGATGGCTTGCATTCGTTTGTCTGCTATTGCCAACCTGGATTTGAGGGTAACCTCTGTGAGACAGAGAGAGACCCATGCAGTCATCAACCGTGCCATAATGGAGGTTTTTGTGAGGCGACAGGTCACGAATATCAATGTCGTTGTGCCACAGGTGAGAGATAACATCACATGGAAAGATTGAGAGAATTTCAATTAAAGTATTTGAAAAGGTCAGCGTGTCGATAGAAGGTTATATATAGTTTGTATGGCAGGAGAGAGATGACAGACGGATGAAAAGATACGAGAAGACAAGATAAGATGGGAAAAGATGGGAAAAGATAAGACAAGATAGGAAAAGATAAGATAAGGCAAAGGAATAGGAAAGATAAGATAAGGCATAGGAAAAGAAAAGACGAGGAAAGACAAAACAAGAAATGATAACACAAGATGAGACAAGATAGGAAAAGACAAGACAGACAGACTAACCGGATGAAACGAGACATGACATGATAAGACAAGATAGGAAAAGAAAAGATAAGATAGACAAGATAGGAAAAGACAAGATAAGATAAGGAAAGACAAGACAGACAGACTAACCGGATAAGATGAGACATGACAGGAAAGATAAGATTAGACAACAGAAGACATAGTAAAGAAAAGACAAGAAAGGGAAGAGGAGAGAAGAAGAAGGGAAGAGAAGACAAGAGAAGACAATACAAGACAAGATTAGATATGAGAAAAGAAGAAATGACACTTGAGGAAAGAAAAGAGAAGAAAAGAAAAGAGAAGACAAGATAGGAAAGAGATAAGATATGGCATAGGAAAAGAAAATACAAGATAAAGCATAGGAAAAAAATATAAAAAAATAAGGCATAGGAAAAGAAAAGACAAGGAAAGATAAAACTAGAAAGAAAACACAAGTTAAGACAAGATAGGAACAGACAAGATAAGACAAGATAAGGAAAAAGAAGACAAGAGAAGTCAAGAAAGACAAAATAGGAAAAGAGAAGATAAGAAAAAATAGGGAAAGAGAAGATAAGAGACGATAATAGATGGCAAGATAAGACAAGAGAAGATAAGACAAATATAATACAAGACAAGACAAGAAAGGTAAAAATCTTAAGATGAATTTATGGCAGAAAGTAAGGAAATGATTAAACATTTAAAACAATGTAGAAAGTTTTGTTATTCCAAATGAAAATTCTTAAAAATCAAATCCATGTCTTTTCATTCATTCATTCATTTCTAATACCTTGTTCTTGACAGGTTTTACAGGCATAAACTGTACCGGCAGAGTACCAGCCTGCAGTAGAAACCCTTGCAACAATGGTGACTGCGCCGATACAGAAGGAGACAGCTACCGGTGTAACTGTCACACTGGATTCACCGGGCAACACTGTGAGGACGAAATTGACTACTGCGATGAATTGCTTTGTGAGAATGGTGGAACCTGCTCACAAACTAGAGAAGGAGCAACATGTATCTGTCCCATCGAATATGCAGGTTGGTCATCGGGAGTTCAACCTAGTTAGCACATCTTTAATCGCCATGAATCTTTGCCAGTTATGCAGCCCACCTACCACCAATTTTTATGACATTTAGTAACATCTTGCCCACCGACAGGAATGAATTGCTTTGCGCCGTAAACCCTCAAGACAGCTATGAAGTGATATTGATATTAAGGGGGCCATTGAGTTTATTGAGATCCACCCACTGGTATTGTTATAAAGTATAACCAAGCATAATATATACTTTTCTGTCCATAATTGCTTCGCTTATGTAATTTGCACTGCTGTAGTTGTTGAAGTGAAGAAGAGAGAAAGGTCCCATACCCTTCATAATGGAAACTTTGGGTTTTCTCTAATTATTAAGATCATTTTACAAATTTAATCGCACAGAAGAAGTTTCTCATGGATTAAATGATGTACTTAAAAAAGGCTTCAACATCAATTTCTGCCCCTGCATTATGCTGCAAGTTGTATTCTTTTCTTCTATCCTCAGGCGAAACTTGCGGTCACAGGAGAACCATTTGTGATGATGAGAGATGTGAGAATGGAGCTACTTGCAACCTCTTAGAGATAGCTGGCCAAAGAAATGAATATGCATGTGACTGTGTACCAGGTTTCACTGGCCGACACTGTGAGACAAACCTAGACGAGTGTGCTTCCGCGCCATGCTCAATCCACGCTGATTGCCTTGATTCAGTAAATGAATACAGGTGTGAGTGCCACGGTGGATATGAAGGTTAGTGTTATGAATACAGGTGTGAGTGCCACGGTGGATATGTAGATAAGTGTTAAATAATGAATACAGGTGTTAGTGCCACGGTGGATATGTAGATAAGTGTTAAATAATGAATACAGGTGTTATTGCCACGGAGGATATGAAGGTTAGTGTTAGTAAATGAAAAATTTTAAACCGGCTTTCGAAAGATTTAAGTTTTGGAATATTTTTCTTTAATGGGAATAACCGGCGTTGAACATTTCAGGCGTCCATTGTGAAACAGAAATCGATGAGTGCGAGCCAGGACCTTGTGCAAGAGGCTCGACTTGCCTGGACGAAATCGATGGATTCAGATGTTTGTGTCCACCGGGCAAGACTGGACCACTCTGTGTCGATAGAATAGACTACTGCAGAAACGCAACCTGCTTACATGAGGCTTCCTGCATCAACCAGGAGCTTGGATATCTGTGCATGTGTTTGGATGGATATTCAGGTATATATGATATTAGGGGTTACACGACTCTCTATTCTATGTGAACCATTCTCGGATAACAACATTTGTCACCTTACACGTCACGATCTTCCCTGCCTATAGCAAATACCTCCCAAGTCCCCTGTTCTTGGCCCAAACCAGGGGAGATTGAATATCTACCCAGGTTATGCTAGCCATACTGAACACTCCGCTGAAAATTCATGATTAAACACACAGTGTATTATTTCAGTGATCAAGCCAAACTTGTCTTGACACACAGGAAAGTAGTGCTGGCCATTAGAGCACTTGCGTTTACAATCATACAGGTGACTGGTCAATTTATTAGGTGCGCTCAAGGATGAATCCTAATGGCAGTAAATTTGAGTGGACTGTTCTTCTTTTATAGGCAGGCTTGACCATCATGTAATCCAACAATCAGTGGGGATGACTATCAATTTAAAGTGGACAAGGTGGGGTGGGGGGGGTATTGAAGATAGTAAACCTTTAGAAATGAACCATCACTTAAATTCAGTACAAATTCAATATATTATTTATCACTTTTAATTTTATTTATTATTATTTATACTTCATGTATTTATCAAATCATTGGTGCTTTATAAGTAAGGTGATGAGTATTTTAACAGAAGTCATATCATTTATTATTATAGAAAACATAAAATGTATAAGAAGACAGGAATATAACTTTTTCACTGAAATGAAAGAAATCAGAGAGGAAGGAAGTTTTAGGGAAACTTATGCAAATTCTGGCTGACTACTAACAATGGAATAGAATTAAAAAATGAAAAACCAACTCACACGCAAGCAGTGACTGTTATTGCGTTTGTACTACCAGTAGCCGAGACAGTAAAAACACAATATACTGTACAGCAATACGTATGTTCATAATTGCAAACTTTATTCTATTTTCTTTTGACTGAAATTCCAGTCTGTTCTTGTCGTTTGTGTGTTTTATGAACACATTATATTACTGTAACATTTCTACATGATTCCAGTGATAATTTCTGAGAAAAGTACCGGTTGACGAGAAGTGACCCGTAGTTGCTTCAACCAGAAATAGGGACTGAATTTGAGAAGCAGTAAGTGCGAATGAAAAGCTACAGTGAGTGTACAGTACACCCACTCTAAACCAACCATCTGGTACACATTTATGAGCAAGTTATGATGGGCTGTAGGAACACACGCTCTTTCTATGAAGTATGGTAATATAGTCACAAGGGGGTTTTGGGGGGGGGAGAGGGAGATGGGGATGGCAGAATGCACTGCCATCCACTTTCACAATTTATTTTCCAGCAGTCGTACAGGGTCATGCTAAGATTAATGTAATGACGTAGAATGGTGACTTCATCTGACAGTGACAGTTAAATGTTTTTCGTTTTGTCTTTGACAGGCATAAATTGTGAAATTGACATAAATGAGTGTCTACCGAATCCATGCTTGAACCAAGCCAGCTGTGTGGATGCTGTCGCATCATATGCATGTATTTGTCAACCCGGTTACACTGGAACGAACTGTGCAGTCGAAATCGATGAATGTGAAGACCAGTAAGAACATGTTTCATCTTATACAAGACCTTGTCATACACTTAAAGGGTGTGAAGACTCGTGCAAAAAGAAATTGTCTAATGCCGGTAATCTGACCTAGTTTCGAATGAGGTGTAACAGAAGTGTTAGACACCAGCATCGATCGCAGAAAATACACACACAGCTTGCTACCGTCGGTAATTAGACACTTGTGTATAGTCAGTACATACAGCTGCGGTCAATACCCACAGAACAGTGTACAAACAATACAGCGATAGACATCTCAGGTCCAGCTAAAGATAACAAGGTATCACGTTTCATTACTGTACTGTCTGCATTTTGTAGCGATATGAACAAAACATCCCTTGCAAGCAACGGAAAGTTAACTTTTTAGGATGGCCGCACGCGGTTTGGGGCAAGTCTTCAATGCCTTTAAATGTTCTAGTCTGCAAGCATACCTGTGGAGACTAATTTCAATTTTTTTTGGTGGGGGGGCGGTAAAGAAAGCCGTATAGGCCTGGGTAACAAAATTTCTGGATAACATCTAGTCCTTGGGAAGTCTTTATTTTGTTCAAAAGTGAACTTTTATTTTGTTGAAGTTGCTGTGGAGTTTTCAAAGTTGCAATTTAGGACAATATATTATAAGCAACGGAATGAGACAAATAAAAACGTAATAAATTGCATTGAAATAAAATATACAATTCAAAAAAAGACAATTGGGAATCAACAATATTTAACCACAAGGAAAATGCAATGGATCTGAATATTAAATTTGTTTAAATTAGTAAAATGTAAAATAGGAGGAATTCCACGGTAATGTGAAGACCAGTAAGAACACATTCATCTTATATAAGACCTTGTCTCACACTTAAATGTACTTGTCTACAAGCATACCTGTGGAGACTTTTTTCCTATATTTTGGTGAAGACAGCTGTATGCAGGCCTGGGTAACAAAATTTCTGTGGCTAGTCATTGCAAAATCTTTATTTTGTCCAAGAGTGAACTTATATTTTGTTTAAGTTGTTGTGAGTTTTCAAAGTTGTACTATAAAACAATATATTATAAGCAATGGAATGAGCAAACTTAAAAATGAAATTAATTGCACGGAAATAAAATACACCATTAAAAAAAAAGACAACTGGGAATCAACAATATATAACCACAAGGAAAATGCAATGGATCTGAATATTAAATATTTTGTTCTGTAGTCAAATGTAAAATAGGAGGAATTCCAATCACAGTTCCATAATAAGAACATGAACGACTTCAATTAATTCTTGCGAGCTCAATCTTTTTCCCTTTTCAGTCGTTGTGAGAATGGAGCCACATGCATTGATCTCCTCAATCAGTACGCCTGTGAGTGTGCGTTCGGTCATGAGGGGGAACTGTGCGATGTCGTGACAGACTACTGTGCGCCTAATCCCTGTGCAAAAGGGAGTTCTTGTCTGGCTCGGATAGGTGGATTTAGGTGAGTTTACAATTAACTCTCAATTAAAACTGTCATGCAGCAGTGGGAGAAAGGAAATGAACTGACATTTGGTATTATACTCACTCTGTCTGGTCTGTTTGCAAGAACGTTGTCGACAATGATCCATTTGGCTACTTTTAAAGAAGATTAAACATCACTGATAAGTAGTCATGATTTCCTGGCAACCATGGCGATGATGGTGTGCTCGATTTTACAGCCAACTTCTCTTCCCACAGCTGTTTGTGTCCCGATGGGTTCACCGGAGATCTATGCGAAGAAAACGTAGACAGATGTCAGGACAGTCCCTGCCAACATGGCTCCACATGCGTTGATGGTGTAGATGCAGGGTACCGTTGTTTGTGTACAATCGGTTATGCCGGTCTCCACTGTCAAACTGACCTCGACGAGTGTCACACCCAGCCTTGTCATAACGGTGGCAGCTGTGTGGACCTGGTAAACGGTTACACATGTCAGTGTCCGGAGGGCTACTCGGGGACATTATGCGAAGAGAATATCGACGATTGCTCGGATCACAATTGCATTAATGGAGCGAGCTGCGTCGATGGTGTTGCCAGCTATCACTGTAACTGCTCTCAGGGTAAGAGATTATGTCTCAAATCTGGGTTTTCTCTACGTTTTAGGGTCTAAGACAACCATGTTGATAATATTTTATCTATTTAAAGATGATTCAGATTGTTGGAAGACATGAAGGATGTAATAAACAGCATTGTTTCTACGATGAAAGATACACCGAGCGTTTTGAATTGAAGGAATATGATCAACTTAAGCATAGCTGACCACTTCAGGCCCTCATAGAATATTCTAGCAATTTCTATTTGTATATAAGATTCACGGAAAAATGCCCATTGTTGAGCACTATGTAGCTGCTTTAATATTCCTTTGTAGGTGAGAAGTACTTTGTAGAGTTAGAACTGTTAGATCACTGTAGTGAGAAATAAGATGCGACTTCTACTGTAGAAGTGGGCCAGCCCTGTCCATGTTTACCCTTACTTAGGCTGACAAAAAATACCTGTGGCATCACCATATCGATGTTCTTTGTTCTAAAATTTCAAGAGTAATTAGTTTATTGTATAAAATCAGCTATTTTGTCCCATCTAATATCATTAAATCCTTGTATGATTCACTTATTCATTTGCAACTATCTTATTGTAATATAAATATGGGGAAACATTTACTCTTCTTACTTGAATCGTTTAAATATTTTACAAAAAATAGCCGTTCGTAATTTGACTAACTCTCATTATCGTGCACAAACCAAACCCCTTTTCTTCACTCAAAGGATTCTTAATATTTTTGATATTTACATTTTACAGGTGGCTGCTTACATGTTCAAGTATAAAAACGGGCTCTTACCGCTTAAGTTTGATAGTCGTTTCAATTATTATAACACAAGGACATCTCACGATTTTTGCACAGATCTTTCTTCCAATGATATTGCCCATCTATTACTAATAAACAGTGGCCTTAATCTTTGGAATATACTAGATAACAGTATAAAAGCTACAAATAGTATCTTCTCCTTTAAAAAAGGTTAAAGGATCACCTTCTAATTCATTATTGCTTGTTAGTTGTTAATTATCTTTGTTTTTTTGTTAATAAAAAGAATAGTACAGTACTGCATAATGGCATAATGGCAATTAGTTCACATGTTTTCACACACTGAATTTCTTGCCACAGATTCCTGAGTCAACCTGTGTTGTGAATTTTCAAATGTGTTTCCAGGTAAAACCTGTGGCTATGTGTGACAAAGGGGTAAAAACTGGCACATCCGTGTCATTGTGTTTCAAATTCACAATTTTTCATACAAAATAAATAAATGAAATGAATAAATGAAAATACCCTGGTATTTCCACGGACTTTGACATGTTTCTGGCAACTGAATGCAATGCAGCAATGTTTCTGACATTGTGTATTAAACGTTGGTTGAATTCACTCCATAGATTGGACGGGGCAGTTTTGTGAAGAGTTCATTCCATGCCAGAGGAATCCCTGCTATAACGGCGGAGTTTGTAGAGAAGATGGAGGTATCCGTTACTGCTCCTGTCTTCTCGGTTTCTCCGGTTCACTCTGCGAAATAAACTTTGATGACTGTATTGGGTCAGCGAGATGTGAGAATGGAGGTGAAAGCATTGACTTGGTAAGTCTCAGTTTATCGGGTCTGAAGAATGCATCAGTTCATGAAATTAGTGCTTAAACTTAAATGTAGTCTTCATGAAAGCTGCATCATCAAATCTGCAGCGTTTCCAATCTATGGGTGGCATTATGATCTTCCCTGCCTACAGCAAATACCATAAAAGGCCCCTGTTTTTGGCCCAAACAGTGGATATTGAATATCTACCCGAGTTGGTATTCATGTTAGCCAAACTGAATGCTATTAGACACACAGTGAAATATTGCAGTGGCCAAGCCAAATTTGTCTTCACACAGGTAAGTAGTGCTGGCCATTAGAGCACTTGTGTTAACAGTCATATGGTGGCTGGTCAATTAATTAGGTGCGCTCAAGGATGAATCCTAATAGCAGTACTTGAGGTAATTTTATGCTATCAAGTAACAACCATTAAATGCTCGAGTGAATTTGAGGAGGACTGTCATTCTAAAGGCAGGCTTGACCATCATGGGGGGAAAGTAAGAAATTCTGCTACATTTGGTGTCTTAATTTTTCAAACTGGAATTTCATCCTTTCTGTTGAACACAGGATGAAAATGGATTGGTGATTGGTATTAATAAGAGCTTTTAAGTCTGCAGACGTTGAAAATAATTATAAACTTGTCACGTCAAGTTGCAGGGCAGATTTGTATGGATTTTTTCTGGTTGTCTGTCTGACAACCAGAACTTTTTATTTGTTGTTGTCTGAACAGCAAATGTGGTTGTTGGAAAAAAAATGTATCAAAATAACAAAAGATTGACCACTATGTACACTGCAGCAGAGAAGTGTAGGGTTGGTGAATAGAAAACAAATATGTACACTGTAGGAGAGATGTGTAGGCTTGGTGAATAGAACAGCAATATGTACACTGTAGGAGAGATGTGTGGGGTTGGTGACTAGAATACCAATATGTACACTGTAGGAGAGATGTGTAGGTTTGCTGAACAGACACCAGCGTTCGGACATTTAACACTCGCCTTCTCTTGGATATCATAGGCCTGCAACTATATTTGTGTTTTATTTTAGGATCTCCAAAGTGACAGGAAATTGATACCAATTTAACATTTTTACCTATTTGAGGGTATTTACAGCTACAGTGCAATCTGACCTTGATCTAAGCAAAAATTTTGGTCGTCCAAACAGAAATTTCATTGGACTACAACTTTGCCCTGAAGTTGTGGTGGTAATTTGGTTTGTAATGACTGAGCCCAAGTCAGTATAAATTAAAGAACGGAGGAGAAATTGTAACTATCCATTGTCAGTTCATTACCCTTTGAAACAATAACTGTGATAAATTAGAGAAAGTGCTGATATTTCTGGACTTATTTACAGGTCAACGATTACTTTTGTGAATGTAGAGAAGGTTTCTCCGGCGACCACTGTGAAATGAATGAAGACGACTGTGTGAATGAACCGTGTCATAATCAAGCAACGTGTGTCGACGGTCTGGCGTCCTTTGCCTGCCTCTGCCCTCCAGGTTAGTGCAAATGGGACAATTCTGCTAAAAAAATCTGTACAGGTTGACGATAGTACCGGCCTGGATCCTGTTAATGAGTTGATTTGGACATTACCAAAAATGTTCCGACATTATTGGAATTAAAATCCCATAAATATGTGAATCATGTAGTTTTACTAATCATGGTTTATATCACACAAATACAACTTGAAAATTCCATGCAATGTACTTATTGAGTGTGAATATTGTACTGTAAATATGACCAGAAAAACTGAATGAAAGAAACATTGAAAATGAAATAAAAATGTTAATAACTCATTAATTACTTGCCCATTCGTCTTTGCGTTTCAATGAATCACATCGCCTAGCAGATGACCCCTGCACACTTTATCCCAGCCTATTGCTACGACGATAAAAAGCAGTACGATCACTGGCTCATATCTCTATCGTAACCAACATTTCTGTTTCCAGCCTTTTCTGGAGAACTTTGTGAAGAATTTGTAAATCCGTGTGAAGTGCAGCCCTGCCGTAACGGTGGCTCCTGCAACAACTTTGGTCTTACTTCAGTTTGTGAATGCCTAGCCGGATTCTAGTAAGTAATAACCATCCTTGCAGGTCATCATTAAGAAGGATATATTATTAAACACGTTCAGCGCGCCAAAAATATTGGTTATATTATTCGGGCAATATGTTACCTCCCCCCCAAATCAAATATGGCTCCTACGCCTATGCTTGATGCGATATTGGAACGTTGTTGAACTGTCGGTACAATGCATTCATCCGTTGAGGGGTTTGCTAATGGTCAGACTCTACTCCTGTGTTGACCAACACAGGTCCGAACAGTGAAGTCTGCAAGTAACTCGATGAAGTGATTGGCTTGATCGTGAGGATTGAATGCATCCATGATCACTTTTGAAAAGTCAAAATGATTTCCGATGTTTTTCTGATTTCGTTTTGGTTTTATGTTAATTGTTCAAACAGCAAGGATTAGAAGATCAGCTGTTAAGATTGAAGTCCAGATCCATCTACCAGGTCTCACCTGTGAGTCCGAGAGAGACCAGCTCGAGGCAGAAGACCAGCTATCATTACAGCTTCAGAAATGGAAAAAGGAGATCCCTTGTCTCTTTCAGGAGCTCTGCATTATTTCGGAAGTTGCCGTAAGTATAATTGACAAGTGCAACGTTAGTGCTGCTCATCAGATCGAAAATTAAGAAGCACAAAATAGTTTTATCTGAAGGACAAGTGTTCTTTTTGGCATGATAGAGTTGAAATATTATGAAGTTTGTAAGCAGTGACTGGTGGACTCTCTTTCAAGAAAATGTTAATTTTTTTGTCTAAAATAGAACGAAATCTAGTCCCTTTGGACTTGTGTTCAACCTGAGAATATTGTGTCTTACAAGGGAAACGTCAGTGAAACTAACTTCCAGAGAAACGGTATCAGTCTGTATTTTGGTCAGTATTAAATTAACTATGGAAAACTGATTGGGAAGTAATAATCAAACTTGAAAAGTGCAAAGAAATTTCAGCTAGAATAGGCTTTGAAGCAGTGACCTGAGGGTTTTAAGTCCTGCATACTGGTACCATCTGAATTATCCAACAAATTTGTTGCCCATCCTTATATGGCCATATATTGGTGAGGAGGTGGATAAGGGGCCACTCAGAAGTCACAGTAGCTTGCTTATTGCAAGCAGGGATCACACCCCATCATTCCATACAGCCGAGAAAGCTACCGGGAAGGAATCTCAAGAGATGTTCTAAGCATTGGAATTACACTGAGGGTAGAAACAAACTTGAAAAGAGCAAAGAAGTGTTGTGGCTTTGGTGCCAAGGTTTGTAATTTGATGACACACTGAAGCACACAATTGTACTACTTTCATTCAAATTAATAAATGCATGTGACTTCAGAAACTTTTGTCGTTGTGGAAGTACGATATGCTGTTACTACAAAGATTGCAATGGGCCACCTCCATTTATGGGATGGATTAATAAACCAGACAAGAAATTAAAACCAATTACCAACAATTCTTGCAACACAATGTTAGCACATCATTCTAATTTATGAGTCAGTGGATGTTGCAGGTAAATTGACAATTTTACTTGATATGTAATCTGCATTTCTCTCTGTTGATAGGTATCCAATTGTCACCCAGAGACCTCCTACCCCAGGCTGTTCCATAGCCAGGCACATGTTGCCAGAGCAGTAATCTCTCTGGTGCAGAATGTTAATACTACCCAGGGAGATGATAATACAGGTATTTTCTTTCAATTCCCGATTGATATAAAATAATTGTTATATGCCAGTATTAGTAATTGCAGCAAAATCTTGTAACATAACTATACAGTAGGTTAACAATTCATAATAAATATATCTCTTATAAAGTCAAATCTATTGTGCTAGTTTCAAGATGTAAGTCATCAGATACTACAGAAGATGACCCCGACCATTG
>JAAAKB020116621.1:0-12834 GCA_010014835.2 Apostichopus leukothele | reverse complement strand
TTGAATGGAACATTCCATCTTTCAACTCATGAAATATTTGCACTATTGCACTCATAACCATTCATTATTTGTATAATGACGCACAACACGAGTTTGCCTGTTTTCCAGTCTGTATCTTATCTAGCTCCAAGCCAATTAAACTTCGTTCAAGTCTTCATATTGAAGCTGGTGAGACTCGTTCCTATTATTAATCGATTTCGGTTCAGTTTCACAAACTCTACTATAAGAATTGATGACGAGCGCATGTGATTCATTATCTCACGTGAACACAGTGTCAGTTCCTGGAATCCCTTGCGAGTCCTTGTGACCTGTTCCAGTATCGTTATGTAGTAACCATATTATGGAAGATAGATAATCAATACGTTATCAGATCACGATGACGTCATAATGCACTTTATGTCTCGTCATATGATAACGTGATCAGATCCTCACGTGATCCTGATCACGAGTGCGTCCAGGCATATATCGGATTTTGGCCCGTGATCCGATAACGCAGTCGTCGTCAGACCGTCATCTGATGACGAGCACATTTGATTCACCATCACACGTATTAGTTCCTGAAAATCCTTGTGAGACCTTGTGAAATGTTCAATTGCTATGCTTTGCTAAACAATATATAACATATTTCGATGGAATTGAATCTACTTCTTCGTGGAGTAGAAAACAACAAGAGTCGATATTCCTAAAACGTCGCAATTTCTCAGAAAGAATCCACATTTTTAAATAAGTTTCTTCAAAAAAATCCCGATGTCCCATATGGATCACCATAGGTTCCACTTAAAAAGATACCCGCGCCTCGTCCTTTGCCTCTTTGATCTGATGTCTTAAAACCGCAACTAGGCTATCAGTGGCGTATACAGGAATTTTGGTTGGGAAGGGGGGGGGGCAGTTCCTGGCGTACATATTTCGGAGGGTTGTTATTAATATATATTCTAGTAACGCATTTTTTTAAACAAGTACAGTTCTTAGAAAAAAAATACATGAAGGCTCCCCCCCCCCCACTCCCCATCCCACATTGAATCCGCCATTGCCTATGCAGTCGCCGATTGTCAATACTTTCAGATCTGATGTTAAATTAATTAAGCCTTATAAGAAACGACTACATTCAGGTTATAAGTAATTATGTAGGCTATAAGGGAATAGCTATTTATTATGTCGTTTATTTGAACTCTAATCCACCATTAATCCAATCTTAAGCAGTGATATCAATTATTCGACTACAAATATTCCAACAAATGTAAATGACACTAAAAATGAAGGAAAAAAGTTCGATACCGTCAATAAAGCATTCGGGGTCTACCCGGTTTGTATCAAGTATCGAATTAAGTAGATTGCATGGATGGCACTTAAGATGCACCATGCTTTATATCATTAGCTTTCTCTTATCTCTCTTGTAATAGCAAGTTTATTGTAGTCACTAATTGTTGGTGGATTCGCCAACCGTTTATTAATCAAGATAGCATTGTGGTAATTCAGCTAAAAGCCAATCGCCTCGATTTCTTTCATGAAGTAAAAGTTAACTATAGTGAGTGATCATTCACTTTCGTTCCACATATATATTGATTTTTTGGTCATAAATAATAATCCTGTCTAATCGATAGAAAATACAGTTCGTAAAAATGATCTGTTTGACTAACATGTTCATTGGCAGGAATGTCCCAAAGTCCAAACCCGCCTTTTAGGTACAAGGGTGGGGGGGGGGGGGGAGACATGCAGGGTAATGGGTCATACGTATTTAAAACTGGCTTACTGCCATAAGAATTTGTACCCCCATGGAGATGGTGGTGAACAACCCCACAAGGAAGCAAAGACCCCTCGCTGGCTGAGGAACAGCGAAGAGATAGACAAAAGAGTGGGTGTAACGGGCAATGGTGAAGACTCGAAAATGCATGGCGGCAGCGAAGGTCGAAGGTTGAATAGCGACGTACATCAGACCAACCAGGAGAAACGCTGGAATATTCTCGAGATCATTCAGGTGGCATCTGAAAGTATATATAGGAAATGTTGCTTCCGTAGTATATCACTGGTACACATATATTAAAAGGTTTAAGAGGTTATATAATCATAGTTTAAAAGGTTATATAATCATAGTTTCCAAAGTTTAATCTGTTTATAAACGTCACGCCGTCCTGAATGTTTTTATACTAAGTAACACATGTGGTTTAAGCAGCGACTCTTGGAGGGCAAACAGTCGCGAAACTACATTTTGATATACCCGTTCGTGCACCCATTAGTTTAGGCCCCCAAGACGGGGGACTGAGAAGACGGATTTGGGGGGGGGGGGGGGGGGGGCTGTCACGATTTGCCCGCAAAATGTAACCAATGTGGAAGGGCGTACTGGTGAGATCCCCCTCACCTTTGAAATTCGAGTTCGTTACAAGGAATGCCAACAGTGATACATATCATAACATCATCTTGGACAGAGACGGAAAGCATGGAGTGCGAACTGTGTCAAAACTCCACAGCATCAATGTCGGATTAGTCGGCCGGGCAAGCTTAGAACGTTAGTCTAATTACCTGTGTTTTACAGAACTACTACTACTATTATTATTATTATTATTATTATGTTTTGCAGTGCCCGAAACAATATCAGCATAATGCCCAAACTTTCACGGAAACCTTTCTTTTTCTTGGGGGGGCTGCAGCACATAAATCCAGTTGTTTACAATAATAGGACCATGCAGTTTGGGACAAACTAAGAATATGTCCAGGTTTCACGATACGAGGCCAGCCCGGTCAGGTCTCGGCATAATTTACGACGCCCGTGAAATTATTAGTCATCATGCAGGCCCCGACCTACCTCTGGAAATTATCTGATAAAGCAAACAGAATTCGAATATCAAACGGACTTTAGCTAAAGAGCCCGGGATGAGGACATTCTACAATCAAGGGTACAATCAAAGGGTCATCCATTGACTGTTACTATTTGAAAGATAAGTTAATCTAAAAAATCTAATGACGTCGACCTATAAAAACTCTAATACTGTCCCAGCTCAAAGTTTCAATTAACGTGACGTCATCGCGCCTACCTTTTAACACGATCGAGCTGTTCCGATCCATCTCGATGCTTTTCTTCTGCCTTTTCCGTTTGATAATATTTTGGACGATCTTCGGGACTCGCAAATACCTAAAAAAACAAAGGAAAAGAAAAGGAATGCAGGTCTTCAAAGATTAAATACCTTAATAATAATTCAACGTTTACAGGTCAACGCAAAAATTCGGACCACAAAGAAATATAGCTAATTAATGACTAGTTCATATTAAACTTGCGCGTTACCGATACCATTCCTGTCAATAATATATTTTGATTCATTCTTTTAAAAAGTACTCATAATTTTACCACTCGGTTTTTCCCCATTTATAACTTATATATACATTATAACTACGATTTTGTTCAGAAATATTCTACCATGAAACTTGAGTAAACATTTTAACGCACGATATGAGTAACTTCGTCCAAACACACACATACACAGACTTTATATACGATATAAAGTTCTGCGCTCTCGTAGCCTATTAAGCGTATTCGAAATTCTGTGTGACCTTACATTTTATTGATCAATTTAACGGACATATTAGTGTCGCTATAGTCTACTTTAGTGCCTAAGTTAGCATGAAGTCACCTCTGTATAGAGAAAATGAATGTGTTGCTTTTAGATTATTTCAACACAAATTTTAATTCGCTGTTCTGCCATATGAATGACCACCTCCTTCCTCATTAACACAACCCACCCCCCCCCCTCCCCGTCCCTCCTTCAAACCTTCGAAGGTATCAGTTTTCCTGCAAATGTTATATTGTTGAAGAATCCCCACTTTTATATCACAAACGTGTTCGAAATTAATAAAGAAAACTCACCGTCAAATGGACTTGTGGCAGTTAGGCTACGTTAGTATAGGCCTACATATATATACGCTACACTATATTACTCATGCCTATATAATGAAGATGAAAAGATCCTTACCGCATATTTAACCCGATTTCTGACCGTTACGAAAGCTAAGCTAAGCATCTTGAATATGAGGAGAGTTCCATACGTAAGAAACGTTCGGAAGACAACATTATCCAATGTATAGGCAGTTGATCCTGAAGTAGACGCCATGTTGCATGTATATACGGCTTGAACGTTAATAGGGCCTGTAAGGGTCTTTACCATGGTGTGTCGCAACGAACCATCTCATTCGGTCAAGATTAACAAGCCACGTGAGCAACACAGAGTTTTGTGTATACACATTAGTAGGGTATATACTGTATGTAAGCTGTACACCCGCTGGTAGTCTAAATTATTTAAACAAGAACAGCGTAATGTTGGTTAAAGAGATTTGAACAACAAAATAAAATCCTCAAATAAACACGAGACGTTGACAGTATGGAAGACCTGATTAATCACGTAACCGCTTAGGCTATTATTTGTCAATCGAAACGCGCAGCAACGCGTCTTTTCGTATATAGGACGTTGGTCTATATATTACGTTCAGACACAAATACAAGGTAGGCGAGGTTATGGGCGGTACTTCTTGTTTTTACCCGTTTCCGTTATTCTTCTGTAGCAGGGTTCCCTAACTATATCCCCCTCCCCCCTCAACGAATCTCCTGTGGATGTCAGAGTTGTCCACGAACCCCCAACTTTTCGAGACACGATCTGAGCCATTATTATACTATAATACGCAGTTCATAGTGCAATATTGGAATGGAAAAAAACAAGAGATGAACAAATATTTATTTGGAAACTTCAAGATCAGATCAGCTCTTTATCTTCACGAGGTACTGTCATGCGTACACCAACTTCACCAAAGTATTAATCCAGTTATTTATCACATGCACGGTACGGTACTTTTATGGTAACATATGCGTATGGAACGCGAAAAGAGTTTGTCGATAGGTACGACTTTTGTACATTACTAAATTATATGATATATCAGATTTTAGTTCAACAAAAAGTACTCTAGTTTTGACTTTCAGAAACGTCTCACGAACCCCCTGGGATGGAACTCACGCACCCACTGGGGTTCATGCACCTCAGTTAGGGAACCTCTGTTCTATAGCGTTTTAAATGTGAGTTACATTGAGTTTGTATTCGACCTATCGTGTAGGCGTACAACTAGCGACGAATAATTTTTATAGGAATATAGTTAATACTAGTAACTAATGAAAATGATAAACAAGTTAAAGTGCATAAGGTATTTTTTTAATTTTTTTTTTATTAAACATGTCATAATAGATATGTATTTCCAAAATAAAAATGAAGATAGAATTGTTGCCTATAAGTTTCGTTGTCTGGCGGGAGAATTTATGTATGGACACATTTGATTTAGTCTCGTTCATTTCTGCCACTAAATTACAATGATATATAATTGTTAATATATAGTTATATAGCAATGAGGCAGCGGGACCAGAAACAAAATAACTTTTCCAGTCTGGTGCCTTTCAAAGTCAAACAAGAAAATTAAATTTTATATAGAGAAAAGAAAACACATCATGTAGAAAAAACACACATATGGGTTTAACATAACTGGAAAAGGAAAAATTAATACGTAATAAGGCAGAACTATACGAAAATTATTCGTGACTAGATACCGTAATGTTTAAGATGCATTTTATAAGATGAAATTGATTTGCTATTCCTAATGTTTTCACTGAGAGAAACTAGAGGGCGACACCAGAACATTTAACCTGAGAGTAATACATATAAGTCCTGGACATAGGTGTTTGTAACATATTATAAGAACGATTGTTGTATATATGAATGAAATCTATTGTCATATTGAGAAAAAATTATGAAAAATATCTGGCAGTAACCCGTTATGAAATTTAAAGAGAAAAATTCGTAATTTATATAAATATATAGAGCCCAATAAATGGCAATCCACTTTCACTTGTGATGATAGAAAATGTAAACATGATTCGCTCATAGTAATTTAATCTAAAAAGAAATCAAGAGACCCCAAAGTGACACCAAACTATATTCAGCATCAATATTTAGTCATTTAAAACAATGGTTTAAACTTTTACTTGAAACACTAGTGAGATGAGCACGTTTACTTTACCATATTTTAAATAAACATGATTGGAATAATCAGCCCAATTTGCCAAATTTTCAGGAATAAATTGCTCTAAAACAAACATGAAATAAGAACAATATATACCTCATGAATATTTTATTTGGGTAACATTGCACCATGTGTGGATATAAGAATAAAATAAAGCCTTATTAAAATTTTTACCAGACCAATATTTACAACAAAAAGGAGTTCGCCAATCAATATAAACTATAAGGTCATAAACTTGAAAATAATACAACAGATGTTTTCTTAGAAAAGCAAGAGAAAGTGTTTACTTTGATTAATTAGCACATTTAGTTTGAATAGAAGGCCAATATGCTAGTGTAACTTGACACGTGGTGTTTTAGAAGTATTATTAAGTGTAATTTACTATATCAAACAAAATGTTTATGATCTAATTTTAAAAGGCCTCTATACCCAAGACCAAAAGTATCATATTCTACTTACAAATAAAGCAGAAGTCTGCATGCCCATATTTTACTTGAAAATGGTGTAACATATGGGTAACCACAACCCCTCCCCCCATCATCACCCTCTCGTCACCGCACCCATCGCCACTCACCCCCATCGTCAGTCGGGGAAAATGAAATAGCATAGACCTAACCATAGACCTAATTTATAGTCTAAATTGGCTCCAGAATGCATCATTTGTTTAATAAACTTTCTCTGGAGGAAGACCACCAGAAACCAATACATTGGAGTCAACCTCACAGATCCCAGGACCACACAACCTCCTTTAAAAAACCCTTGATTCGCATCTGGCCCTTCCAAAAGGTTCATGTCCCTACGTATATCAGTCGGCGAAATTTAGAATCACCCCAACCCCACCCCCCCCCCTAACCCCAACATACACATCCATTAAAATCCTGTGCACGCCACTGCAATTCATATTTGCACAGGCAAATTATTAAGGGGCGGGGGTGGGTTGCCTTTAAGGTCTGTAAAGTACTTTTTAAGGGCGCGGTAGATGGGATGAGGGGCATTTCATGAACTAGTATGAACAGGTTCAGTGGAAATTTGAATCTAAATATAGTTTGAATGACATATATATACATAGAAAGACATCTACAATGAAATGATTATATTTAAATATATATATATACCGTTTTAGCTTTGGTGTCTTAGAAAGCTGATTCTTGCTCTTAGCATGTGTGTAGTAGTTTTTTTCGACGTTTTCAATAGTATTAATGTAACATGCAGGGTACTATTTGTTACATATCATACAGTTTGCTATATAGCAGCTTTTTGAGTTGATATTGTCACAAATTCCATAACAATGTGAAAATAAGTACTTAAAGTGGATACAAATAGCTCTTGAAAAGTGAGTAGTTCGAGAGAGTATATTTTCCTTGCAAATTTAAATGAAGTAACATTCTGAAGCGTCCCACTTTGGCTTCTTCATGAAAGCTGGTATGGAAATGTGTCTGTGCGAGAAAAAAAGCGAGCATTTGATTGAGTCCGCACTCATTAAACTTCACGTGATGAAAAGTGTGCATGGCTTAGTTTGGTAACATCCAGTCCTATATATTGAGAAGCAGTCGGGAGACTAGATTTAACCTACATTTACCATCTGATAATATTTAACTTTCCGTCAATAATATTATCGTATCATAATAAAATGTTCTTTTCCCATTCAGCTGACTTTTGAAGTAATTTGCTGAAACCGTGTGATATATATACACAAATACATACAGATACATTTCGACCTTTTAGACAGAATCTGACATATATATTAAACTAAATGGATGATATCTTAAATTAATGAAAGATATTTTGAAACATATAAAGACATCTTGAATTCTAGAAAATTTATCAACATGGTTTGACATCATGTAAGGGACTGTTGGTGCATGTATGGAGGCATGGAGGCAGTATGTACTCGGTTGAGTCTGACTTTTCTGCAATGATGCATATATTTCACTAAACCATACCAAGCTACAACGGTAATACGTATAGGCTACGTTACAGAACATGCGCAATTGACTGTTTGCTCCCAAAGAGCTATTGTAAGCCATTATTTCATTATGTCATTCTGTTTTATAGCTTTGTTTTAATGTGATGGATTCAGTAACTCGTTTTTCTTTCTGTTCTTCTTATTTTGTTACTTAGTTTGAGCCTAAACGAGATAAGAGATCTGGAATTTTCGTCCAAAATATACTTCTCTATAAACAGAGCGACTAAGCGGGGCATGGTCTATAGATTCTCCATGAATTAAAATGGACGCGAAGTTTATAAAGGATGGCTTCAGACCAATCGCTCGTATTTTTGATCGTGTACGTATTGCCTATACTCCGTTTAAGGTCATATGAGTAAACATTAATTTTACAATCTTCCTATTGGTGGTTTCATATGCAGAGTTCGATCGATTCTTCTTTTTCATCTCTGGAATACAACATATAAGAAAAGACATGTACACATAGTATCATTTGGTTGTTCGTCTCCAACAAAAAAGGCAGCTTTGAATAGAAACTTATTTCTTACAACTTTAAGACTTTCGCATCACCGAAAATGAAGTTCAGAGTAACAATTCTGTTCTTGTTTCTCAGCCTGGCCATGGTTAATGCTCATTGGAGGACTTTCCTGAAACGTCCAGGTTCGCGCAGGAGATGTCCGTCCGGAGTTTCCCTCTGGGGACGTGGTTGTTATCGGTAAGATCTTTGACTGTAGTTTCCAAGTAACCGGTAAGATGTTTCTTGCCCCTTTTTAAAGGAACATTTTCGCGAATTATGGAAAAGGAGGGTCACTTGCACTCGTACTCTGTGTTGTAATTGTACTCATAGTATTAAAAGTATGCTTCTGACCCTTGTACTCGTATGATGTGTTTATTATCTTGTGTACAGATTCCCCATGATTTTGTTGAATTTCCGTCACAATTACGATCTAATTTTATTCCCACTCATTCCACCAGGGTCTCTTAGGCATGACTGTACTCCACGGCTGTCCCCCTGGTATGGTTCTACAGTATGACATTAACGCCACTATTCTCTACAATGGTATCGGCAGTGTATATGAATGTCCTCAGGTGGATCCAAATCTACCCTGTGTTTATTTCAAACATGGTAAGGATTGTCTTGTTACTTCCATTATATACCAGGCTATTCATATGCATTAATTCTGTTTCCAGCTTGCCATTGTTTTACTGCTTCAGCAGTGTGATCCATACCTTGGTTTTATTCTTCCTTTTTGTGTTTTATTCAGAGATTGTTTGGGACTCCATGTTGATTTAATTTAATTTTTCAACATCAATAAAGAGGGAGAAGTATAAACTCTAAACTCTAAATCCTAAATTTTAGTTTTTTCCAAGGGAAGATCAATATGCATTTTTAAAGCAAACATTTTTCAGCAACTGTCATAAATTTTGAATCCCCCCACTTCACTTCCCATCCCACCCTCCAACCAAAAGAAAACAAACCAATCATATAATGAAGTTGTAGCTGTACAGTCTAAAGTATTCAAAGTTGGCATATATAGACAGTAGTTATCAGCTTCCTATGGTCTTCTGGTTTGCTCAATGTTTCTTTTAGTCTTCCTTCTACATCGCTAAATTTTTAATTTATGTGTTCCATTTTACCTACGAAAGCAGATCAATCACTCCTTGAAGGATGAGCGGGGGTAGGGAAAGGGGGAAGGGAAGTGAGTTTGTTGTTGTTGTTTTCAATCATGTTCTTGTTTTGCTCCAGAATTTCACCCCCTCTTTGAAGTACTCGACGTGACCACTGGGAAGTCAAAGCCATTTACAGGACGATATACCTTAAAGGTCATCGGTGGCCAAGGGACCCAGGAAGATGAGATGAGTTACTTCACTCAAGAAGAGATATCCAAGTATAACTGGCTGGATAGGTAAATAAGTTCAACAGTTTTTGATAATATTACCAATTTTCATGATAACACCTTCACTTTGAAACATACTTTTAACAAAATTTTGTCAAAAAATTAAGGATAAAGTACAGTTTGTGAGTCTGACACCTTAAAGTTGACAGAAAGTGTCACACAAAGACAACTGTGGTCTTTAGAGCTACTCTAGCCCACTTATGAAGAATGGCCATTTTATATAGCAACCTTAACTCCCCACTTAATGTACAGCTTTTTACCTTTTAGCTTTCTGTCAGTTTTAAAGACGTAGTTATGAGATGATTACACATGAAGATTAGTTTTGATAGAGCCTCATCTCTTAAAACAGACAGACATGTTCACAATTGTCCCCTTTCCTGATCATTGGAAACAACTAATTAATATCCCCCCAAATGTACAAGAGTGAACCCCCCATCCCCACCCCCCATCTTTTTTCAAGTACTGAGGTTAATCTTCTGATTTTCTATATATACTACAGATGCATAGGTCAAAGTTTATTACGTAACGATTATTAATGTCAGGCAAAGCTTTTGGACTACTTTTTCACTGCAGATATTTTACTCTTTCTGGACATTAATCATTCACCCCTATGAAAATAAGCTGAATGTAGAGTAAAAAGTTGGCACAGTCTGCACATAGCAGCAGTTCCCTGAATTGCTTTTATGTCTGATCGACCTCTATATAGGCAGTGAACTGCTACAGATGACACTTTCAAATTTAATAAATGGAAGTCTTACAGATGTTACTTTAAATGATTAAAAATTGAAGATATTCATTGTTTTGTCATTCCAGCAATACTCTCGTTTGGGTGCCTCTCGCAGCATCCAAAGAGGCCACAGCTCATGTCTTCAACAGGAAGAATAACGGACTTGTCTGGAGATGCAAGCAGTTTTCTCCCTGTTCTGATCAGCCGTTAAATTTTCCGTGGATGCCTGAATATACATTCCTTGTTGAAGTATCGAACAAGTAATTATTTCGTTTTCTTGTTGTTGTAATTAACACTTTAGCAGCCATGAAGTTTGAGAATGACTGTATGCAAAACATACTTATCGGGGATATTGAAATGTGGAAGTTTAACAAAAAAATGTAAATTTGAGCAATATCTTCTGTTTGTTTACATTCTAACAATATTCTATAATGTGAGTTGATTATATAGCCTCATTTTTGCCTTGAATACTCTGTGATGCAAATGATAACATGCAGTTTGAGATTGCCAAAAGGCTTCCTATTTATGTTTAGCTGTTTAGTTTGAGATTCTGAAACTCTGATACAATCAAGTAAACTAAACTTGTTTGTTTAGCTGCTTTAGCAAATACTAAAGATTTAACTTCAATGGTTTTAGAAAAGGTAAAGAAAAATATATCACAAAAGGAAATTTATTAATTCATTTTGTAAACTTTGTTATTAAGATACAAAATATTTTCTATAAGTTAATTTTGTTCTGTTTTTTTTTATTTTAGAGATGTTGCAAGTTCTTCCTCGTATTGCGAGTACACAGTGCAGTTTATGGTGAAAGTTCACGGTTTACCCATTAGCTCTCAGAGATCTGTGAGAATCGTTGCTGTAAGTGTTACATAAAGGTTTATCTGAGTTCATAAGCATCAAAATCATATTTTGCCATATGTCTAACTTATCGATATGATATTATTGAGTTTTCGTCATTTATGAAGCATTCACCCTTTTTGTTTTCAGTGTGAGTTTTTGATGGCCAGACAACGCGAAGAGAATAAGCGGACGTGTGATGAGAAATATGAATGACCTAAGGAGACAATTGAAAAGTCATAGCAACACGCAACTATTACCCTGACAGGGCAATACTTCCCTGGTTATAGTAACAGCTGGTCCTACACAATGAGGTGCAATGTATGGCATGTGAAATATTGTTTCCAACCTTTTCATGATTTTGTGTGTCCACAGTGGTGTATGCTTCTTTCATGTGGTATCATTGGTTTATTCTTACTCTGTGACTGGAACGAGAGACGGATCTGGCAGCGCACTAAACTCTGGGCGCAGCAGGGGTTCAAGGTACACCCTAATATGGGCTCCAGAGAGTGGGGCATTCAGACATCAGCATCTGGTTCAGGTAAGTCTGATTAACAGCTCAACTTACTGGAAGAATTAACTGTCGAATTTTACTACCATATAGTGTACATACTTGTAACCAGAAGGCTCAGAGCTGATTATCACAAAGAATCATCCTCTTTGAGTAAATGGGAAAACAGAATGTGCAGTCAAGATGTGTGTGTGTGTTTATGTATGTAGATAAATGCGATGTGATGTGTCAGCTTTAAAACTTGACAACTTAAGAGGGAAAAGTTTGTTTGAAATTCATACCTTTACTGTGCATCTGTCTTAGTGATTACAAGAATGCTGTTTGTTTCCAGTGGAAGTTCAAATTTAGTTGAGGTCAACAGTGTCCAAACGCTACAAATTTTATCCTCAAGGTTATGACAAGGATTCGCACAGTTTCTATTGTAAACAATTACATATCACTATGAGTGGGACTTTTATCAACAATCATTCTTTTCCATGTAATGCAGTTTGATACAAATGAAATAAAGATAGTTCCATGCAATTAGGTGACTGGTTTGTATGATAAATTGAACTGTTGATTCATCTTCATTAGATGGTCAGGCTAATAACTAACTGTTGCACACCATTTGAAAATCCACCCTTTAGTAAGACTGCCATTCATTTTACCCCACTGCTCACTTCTTGGCCTTTCAAGGTTGTTAGTCTGTAACTTTAGCCTAAGTGTCATGTAATCAATTCACCAAGCCTAGCAAAGGAAACGAGATATGGAAAAGTCACTAGCACAGCTCAAATTTCCCGCGAACTACTGCAAGAGCCTATTAAAATCCCCTAGGCAGGTAAACTGTTATGTCAGTGGTATTAAACAGTGCATTTTCAAGTGGAATATCT
>JAAAKB020116511.1:0-12839 GCA_010014835.2 Apostichopus leukothele | reverse complement strand
AAAATCATACGCTGACCTAGGTAGTGTTTATACCCAGATAGCGAACAATTGTACCGTATTTGACTTCCAATTTCGAATGTTTGTGAAGCTATTAGCTTAAAAAGAAACCACATGAAGGCAAATAACTAGGTTTAAGGCAATTTTAAGCAGAAAATTTAGTAAAATGGGTTATTTTCTTTGCAAAATTGCCACTCGAATGGAGGCATTGTTTATATAGCAAGAGCGTCAATAGGTACGTACGTACGTAAGTACTGTAAAACAGGCAAGCAGCTTGCTGATTCCCTGATACAATTTGATTGCAAGATACCGCAAAATGAACAGAAAAATAGACTTAAAGATGTCTTGTGCGTGATATGTCACAGGAAAATGGATTACGTTACAATCTACGAATTAAAACTAAACATAAACTTACAACTAATTTTGTGTATTGTTGTAGGTATTTTGATTACAGTTTCACAGTTTGAATCTGATTCTCTATACGTTAGCTATTTTGTTTGCTTCTGAAGAAGATCGTTCTAGGGTCAAAACATCAGGCCCGCTTACTGTTACATGTTAACCTACACAGGCTTTTTGCAGCAAATAAACAGCTTTCTTCTCTCTTTGATGTTAATACTTCACCTGTCTCTTTAGTTTCATCTGAGCTGATTTTTGATCGGAATTTCGAGATATGTTATAAGTGTGGGTGTTATTTTATTGGGTGTTTCTTTCTTGGTAACTTGAGTCTTACCGAATTTCTGACATATTGACCTTGTATTCCCCATTTTGTTAAAAAATGAAGTAAATCTGTAAGCTCTTATCCATCCTGGAAGGCTGGTAAGATAGGCTACTGTTAGCCCTTCCCCCCAAAGCTTTGCAGTGTTCGTCATTACCAGAACTGATATGACCTTTAAATTTGCAGAATTTTTGAGGTAGATGAGTTAAATTTTATAGTCAGTACTTAGAAATCAAAAAGTTGTCTTCCTGAATGAGGGCTGTTTTTGACATTGCAAAGTTCATTTGGAGGGGCAGGAAGCACTGAACCTTTGGGGCACATGCCTCCCCATTCCCCCCCCCCCCCCTTCCATAGAGATGCCATTGTAAATGGCTGAAAAATTTGTATTTTACTCATACTTAGTGGAACCCAACCGTCTGATGTAGATTACAATAGCCACAATGGGTTCCACTGATTATTCAGGGGGGGGGGGGGGAGGGGGGGGCTTGGAGGAACTTCATGCTTAGTATGTATCCATTTGAGTAAGATATCAAAATTGGAAATCTTGTATACTTTCGCACTCCTTAAAGTAAATTATGAATGAACTTGATGCTTGATATGTACAGTAGCTTTGCATTAGTGCAAGAATCTTGCTGATCATATGAAGTCAGTAATGTTACATCTTGTGTGCTTGGTAACTATTGAATTTTCTCATATATATGGTGTTGTAAGCAATCATTAAGCTGTTTGGCTTTCTTTTTAACTTATTTTCCTTTTCTTCCTCAGAGAACGCTTCTGATTACTCTTCAACATGATGGTGAGAACAATTGTAGCCTGTCTTGCTGGCTTCTTACTAGCTTTTCAAGCACAAGGGATCTTAGTGAACATCGATGCCACAATTAAGCTACCAGAGACAGGTAAGTAATGTGGTATTAAAAGTACTAAATCCTAGCCGTGTGAATAGGTAGTTTTGCAAACATGTCCCTTTGAATTTAACTGTGTGTAAGGATGATTATGACAGCTAAACTTATTTTAGCTCAAACTGCTGTATGGTGTAGGCTTTTCTTATATTATCTATGTGGTTCCTATACAATCTGGAAAACAGGGAACCAGAACATCACCATATTGTAAAGACATTGCCTTCAAAATTTTAATGAAACATTCCAGACAATGGTACATAAGAATATTGCTTTATCTTAACTGACAAAAGTATTGTATTGTTTTGCATAGTGGGGAGCTGGCATATTGAGTATCCGTATGAAAATTGGCATTGAACCATGTTAACCCAGCATAAATGGTTCATAAAGTAGTATTTGTGTGAGTGAATCTTAATTTGACATGATCTCTAAACCACTCAAGGAAATCTGAGTAGTTTAATGATAAAATGATGTGGCATTGCATTCCATATGTGAGCCACAACAACCAAGAAAAGGCTATGATGTACATGCAAGTATCCATGACTATACTGAGTCAACATTGTTCCCTCTGTAGGCTACATTGTCTTTTCAATATTCCTATTATGTATGGAGGTCAAGACATTTGCTCATGCATGCAACTGATTTATGTTTTGATGTTATCATTAAACTATTGGTGTGAATGTTTCCTGAGCTCTATCTCTGCAAATGGGCCAAAATGTTGACAAAAATGTTCATTGTCATGATTGTGATTATTTACAGACTTACTAATTAATAGTACCAATAAAAATTTGAGTTGGGGTTTGGTTAGTTCGTGTTTATAATAGACTGCGTGGTGAGGCTTTATCTGCCTTTTTAAGCTTATTTTTACACTAGCAAGTTTAGTTGACTGTTTTCTTCTCAAAGTATCTGTAGGTATCTCCATGTGTATCCTCATGTATTCAGTTTTATACTGTGTCTATTAGGTAATTTCTCCTGGTCTATGTAGATCTTCCCTTGGCAGTCTTAAGAAAATTGTTATGACCCCAGTTTATCCTACTGGCAAATAGCCAATCGGTTCAGGGAGTTAAATAACAAGCTTTAATGCAAACTTAATATCTGAAATCACATCATATTAATGTTACTCATTTGAGTGTTATTGTACTACCTAAACAGACCTTTGTCTTAAATGTTAATATTGCATTTATCTGGACTTTTAAGCATTCCATTGTCACTCACATATATCAGCAACTTGCGATTGATGAAAGAGAGATTACTGTGATAGAAATTTTATTCAGCAAAGCCTAATTAACGAGTAATTAACCTTTTTGTAAAAATTGACTATTTTGTTCACCCAAACAATTATGCATGCATGCAAACCACACCATTCGTATTCATACTTTAAACTCAACCAATCAAATCATCTGTATCCTGTGACATCAGATAATAACAAATGCTCCTATTTCACTCATATTATATGACCATTGATGTACAATACTATACTACTAGATGTGACTGAACCATGCATACAACCTACAGATGTATACTCTACTATACTGTGGATTCATATTGCACACAGTGAACTTGTACAAGACTACATGTAGACTTGTACTAGCCAATTGATGCAAAATGAAAACACAAAGCACTTTTATGATTGTTATGAAACGATGACAATATCACAACAGTGGGTATATAGATACACATTATGGAGTATTACCCTGTTCAGATTTACACAATGCATATAAGCACACTTGTAATTAGACACTGCTTTCCTTTTCCTGCCGTCTCCACGCATATTTTATTCCAAAAGAACCGTCCTATTGTACATCATTTATTCAGAATATATATTACCATATAGTTTGAGTGACTGTCTGTCAATATGAATCAGGTTTCAATGACATGTATTTCTGAGTACTGTCAATACTGAGTAGGAAGAGTGAATTACCTGGTTGATAATTCAGTGCGAGAGTAGTGTGGGGCTTTTCCATGTATACATGTATATATACAAGTTGCATTCTGGCAACGTACTGTATGTAAATTACACAAAACCATAGGATTGATGTTTGGTGATGATCTTTATGTAGTATTTAATAGAGAAATGTATGCTAATAAGTATGGTATGTATGAGAAAGTTATTTTTGAATTTTTTAAATTTTGATATTAAACAATAAATGTAAATTGCAATCGGTATTTCTCAAAGGAAAAAAGTTTTAACTGTTGTTCATCATATAACATATATCTCAGTAGAAAACTCAATGGTTAAGAATTACTATCTTAATTTTATAGCTTGCAGGTAATCCTTGCCAATTATGTGCCAGCACTGCCCTGATCATATCAGTTAAACTCATGATAACCAATTTGTTCTTTGAAAGTACCAGTTACCCTCCATATCTCCTCACAGACATGTAACAGAAAGTTGTCCCAAGAATTTTAAAGAATAAGGATTAAATGTCTGCTGCTTTACCTCTCGGAAAGTTGGCTTCTTTGGAAATGCACTTCAAATTGTGGCATTATGCTTGAGGTTTCTTGGAAGCATGTCATGTTCTATGTGGTACATTTTAGTTTAGTGCTGGTTATGGTGCAGTAAGTTGGAAACATTCAAGTCTATAACATTGTCATAGACTAGAGTAGTATTGAGTATTGATACAGCTGTTGTACTTTAATACACACCCAGTAAGGAAGTGTTTCCTGATTCACCAGACACTGTAAACATGTTCATTGACGAATCAGGAAATAAGCAGCTTGCTTTCTGGTGTATGATAGGAAGTGAATGGTAAAGTAATGGCTATTACTTAGTATTTGGAATTTACATTGGGATGTGCCAAGTACCACAAAGCTCTGGAGTAGGGTGTTGTCGTACCAGTATAGTCACTGTACACACTTTTATATCACAATTATTACCTTTGTTAATGAGGATGGTATTTGCTCGCTAAAATCGGAACCTAATACTTACTGGTTTGGTCCTAAATAAAGGTGTTTTACAGTATTCTTTTCAATTTGCACAATCATAATGGAGCACAGAAGATATGTACACAAAGAAATGTGTAACCAATTAACTACTAAATGTTGACTTATAGTATTCACTTAAAACCCAGAAGTTGTGACAGTGTCAGAATGTTACACAGAGTAGTGAACAAAAGTCTTGCAATTAATCCTGAGACTAGTCTCTAAGTAAGTTTCTTACCTCCATTAATTGCTGTCCTACTTCATTACTTTTTGAAACTTTATGGAAGTGCAAACAAAGAATAATTGTTATGAAAGTCTGTTAGTTGTTTGTGTTGACATTAATCGTCCCATTAAAACTAAGATTTAGGTCTATTTCCCATCAGATCATTTGTGTATGTTTGTGTTTGCTACCATCCAGTCAATGTACCTATATATTTACATATTTCATACCATCCAGTCAATGTACGTATATATTAACATATATCATACCATCCAGTCAATGTACGTATATATTTACATATTTCATACCATCCAGTCAATGTACGTATATATTTACATACTTCATACCATCCAGTCAATGTATATATATTTACATATTTCATACCATCCAGTCAATGTACCTATATATTTACATATTTCATACCATCCAGTCAATGTACGTATATATTTACATATTTCATACCATCCAGTCAATGTACGTATATATTTACATATATCATACCATCCCGTCAATATATGTATACAGTATATTTACATATATCATACCATCCAGTCAATGTACGTATTTATTTACATATTTCATACAGTTTACTCCTATTTTTGTTGTAGATGTGAAATCTCTACCATTAACACCTGAAATGGAAAACCCATACTTCAAGATCTTGAATGAATTGGATGGCAAGATTTATATTGGTGGCAAAAAGCAGGTCGTCATTTATGATCCAGAAATAGATATCATAAACAGTATGGTAGGAATTTGAAAATCTCTGTCATGAAATATTATTCAATGAAATATGAAATATATGAAAAATATACAAATGAAATATATTAGTGATGAGTTGAATTAAATAATCTCCGGTTTTGTGAAAGCTCACTACAATGCATGATAGCAATATGAATTCCCTGCACTAGACTCTGCTTTACTCATTACAAAATACATGAACTGTTTGTAAACATTTTAAAATGTGAGTCACTGTCGCACTATGTATGTTGAGACTGCCATATGCCAGTAACACAAATGGCTTAGTTTGTAACCATTTAGTTAACTATTACAGAAAAAAGTGAGTAGAAACAATTATGAAGGGGCACGGTTTGATATTTATTACTAGATTCAATTTATTTAATAATTTAATAATGATAATAATAATACCAAACACTTATAAAGGCACCAATTATAAGCAAAAGTTGTCAAAAGCGCCGTACAGATAACAACAAAAACAAAACAGTGATTTATCGGGTATGCATTATAGATAATTGAGAAGGGAATTCCATGAATTTGGACCAGAGATACATTTAAGCATGCTTACTATAGGTAAGACCAGCAGTTTGAGGAACAAGTAAAGTAACAAAATTAGATTGATTATATTTCCAGTTAAGAATACCTTACTGAATGTACAATTTGTTGGATTTTATCAACATTACAAATGTAGTGATATAATTGTGTTTATACTGCAATTATTAGTGTGTGCCATAGCTGTCCATATCATAACACTGCCACACCTAATGTTCAGGTTTCATTTATGATACAAGTTGAGTGAACCCCAAGTAGCATTGTGTACACTTCAAAGGGGATGTTGCTGTTCTCAGTTTGAGAAGTTCTTATTTATTTTGAGCAATCAATAAGATCTTCCTTTTTTCTTAACAGAGTATTATATTTCCAGAAGGAGAGCTAACAAATTTTATCCCTTGTAAATCCATTGCCGGTGAGGTACAGTTGCTTTTTCTTATCTCTGTTATAATATTTATGAATATTTGCTTATTTGTGATGTTTTGTCTGGCATTCTGTGATATTTGCTGTTAAGCAAGTCCAACAAGTCTTAATATTATAGTGGAGGGTGAAATGTCTCTTGAGATACTGTACTTAACAGAAATATATTCCTTTCTTTACTAGTAATGGTTTTAATTGATCTAGTATGGCAAGTAACCACTGGGTGGGTGGTCACTGTCATTCCCTTGTGTTGTGCTATTGCAAACTAGTAAACCCATAAGATACATAGACATTAGTTCATAAATAACTTTAATGGTGCAGCCATTTCTTTCCACTGGGCGATCTTTTCTTCACCATGTTTGTGTGTGTGTTGATTCTTACGATTGCATGAACCATTAACCTTCTCCTAAGCATTAACTGGATGCAATTATTATGTAGGCCTGGAGTTGCAGCATACTTGATTGAACAAATTGGAACTTGAAAGATGCGTACTTGGCAAAACTACAAAGACGGTGTATAAAGTTGACAAGTGATTATCTTGTAATTGACACCTGAGTAGAAATTGCTCATCAGATATTTTTTGAGTGACATTCTTTTATATTTATGCGACAATGCTGCACAAAGATGGGCTGGTTAAGTAACTGCCCTACACTTCCAGTGCTGTTTAATTGCAATTCCTATTGTTATGGCATGAACTGATGGATGTTGATGAATACAACTGTAATTTGATTAGCAGGGGGAAGTGGGAGGGGAAACAAAATCATCACGCGTTGCCAAAAAATCTGAATGGGTTTTAAAACATTACAAAACAGCTAGAAGCTTGGGCAACATCAACCTTGACATAGCAGCATTTTAAGAATCCAGGACATACCTCCCCTCTCCCCCATGCTAAACAGTCATTATGTTAATTTCCACAAACAATTGGAATCATACTCTGGCCTGCTACTCAGATTTTAGTGTGTTGCATTGATGCTGTTATTGCTATTGTTTTAGAGATGTAGCTGATCATAATATAATTCCGTGTACTGGTTTAACAGACCTTGCAATACAGGACCATGACATAAATGTGCCAAATTAAAATAGTATTCTGACTTGTGGATCTACTTTGTGGATCTTAACTCTACCTTGCATTATGTACATGTATATTTGTGTACTCACATGTGTACAGCAGAAGTGTTAAAATGTTAGGACATTTGCTTAACTTTGCAGACTCCTTTACATTTGTGTGAAATTAATGTGAGAAAAGAAGGAAGTTGAGCATTTTAACCTATCTGGTCTTCTTCTAGCAGTAGATGTTTGTTTTCATTCTGTGAGCACTGAATGTCTATGGGACTATGTTGTTGTCAACACTTAAATGTGAAGTGGAATAGTGTCTTATAGACAACAGCTGTAGTGACTACATGAATGCTAAGAGCTAAATGTAAAATTGCTAGGCAGCTGGTCCTTATACCTGACAATATCCAAATTGAATAATGTTTGTAAAACTAACAAGTCTTATTTAGTGGTATATATAACCATTCAGTTCAGATTCAGATTCCTTTATTGCATCCCAAGCTGGGCAATTGATTGCTCACAATATAAAACATACCTACAGTACATAAAATACACACAAAATATATCAGACTCTCAAATACTAAGACATAAGACTTAAAACAAAGCTGGCAAGATACGTAAAAACGCTAAAATACAAAATACAGTAAAACAGCACCAGAGATACTTGTGAAACATTGGATTGCACAATGAGCAAGATTACTGACCTAACGAGTAAAAGATTCATTATGAAGTTTAATACAACGAGGGATAAAGGAGGATTTGTAACGATTCGTAACGGCACGGGGTAGTCTCATCCGCCCACTGCGGGGTATTATTGCACTTTCCAAATTAATGTGTAGAGGGTGGCTACTGTTGTTGAGAACCCCAGCAAGTTTACTTTGAAGGTGAAGATGATATGACGTGTTCACTGACTGCTGACGTTCGCCTAGGATGCGACTGACTTGGCTTATAATAGAATCTATCCGTTTTCTGTCGGTACCATTGACATTACCTCCCCAACAATTAATGCAATATGACCACACACTGAAAATCACAGAATTGTAGAAAATAGAGTACAGTACTGTGTAATAGAGTGAAATGCAATGCTAAAGTAGTGAGTTTGTATAGTTTAATAAGTTGATTTCATGATAATGTAAACAATATATTGCTTTAAAATTATCTGTAAGTAACTAATTAATACAGCAAGTTACACAACAGTAATGTGCCCTGTAGGTTAATATGGTTATGGAAGCGCAGTTATGGACTTGCATAAAACAATACAAGTTTTCACATATATTCTCATTTTTATATTTTAAATTTTTGGTAGCTAATGTTAGGCACTAAAAGGCTGCTTTGGTTATTATTTTAAATTTTAATCAGAACAATTTTACTACATTTAATGCAGACAAAACTAAATATAAAGAATTTAATGGCACTTAATTGGTATCATGATATATTAATGGATTGTAAAATAATTAAGCAAGTAACAAAGTTCTACTAAATTATTAGGGATTAATATTGATAGTAAACTTTTATGGAATGACAATATTACAAAAATTTGCACCAGTATTGTAAGAGTTGCAGGAATGTAAGTAAGGCCAAAACTTCATATTGCAAATATTTATGTACAAAATAAATCAATAGATGAGAAAACAAACCAACAAGATACCCTGTTTACAGCTGAAGGATATCACATACGTACACACACACATATGTCAACTTGACTGCATAGGTTCCACTGATGGATGCAAATAATTGAAGCAAAAACAGCAAAGATAATTCAAAAGATTCCAATTTTGAGAAAATTGTAAACTGTAAGAGTGAAGAATGGCATCCATCAGCCTTCACAACCTAGACAACAAAGTCTAGATCTGACAATTGGAACCTGATAGTAACACCTGTAGTTTATGATACATAAGCAAACCAAACCTATTCCCCTTCGGATATTCAGGAAAGTCTTTGGTTGGAACCGATTGGATCCGAACCGGTTGGAACAGAACCGTTGTTTGGAACCGATGGTCGTCCATTTTTCAAATACCTTTTGCTGCATTGCCAAGTTATCGTGAAAGAAGAAGAACGAAAAATTATCCTTGCTGTACATTTTTAAATTCATAAGTCATTCTGGAAAATTTGCACCAGAAAAGACAATAATAGGCCCTTTTTTAATCAAAATAGATGTACGACCAAATGATCTTAACATTGCAGTTACAATGTAACAATCATTACACATGTTCCATATACACTTTATTCAGAATTGTTTACAAGTGCATGCACGTATTACAAATGCATGCATGCGTTGACTTCACACAAAGTATAGTCTCACACGCCAATGTGACCATGATGAACTTTGAGCTACCGAGTTTACAAGCAGGTGTCACATACATACACACACACACACAATCACATAGATTCCTTTTACCTCAGGCAAGGAATGAAAAATCTTGATTACTGATAAATATGTTATAATCAAGTAAAAGTGTGGTAACAGCGTGATGGTAAGACCATGCCCAAAGGCTTATTACATGATATGGGTATGTAAAGTTAAGAAGCTCATGTACAATATCTATACAGAGGAACAAATGTTACATCATTGATCACTGTGAGTAACAAACGACAAAAGTGAGACAGACTTCATGAAACCAGAAGTGCATAAACGTACATCAAACCAACCAACTTACCTGTATGATCTAGCCATGCAGCACACTACACTACTGTAGTTATACATGTTAATTTACACTGCACACGTTACTACAGGTACAGTGTATGGTTCTGTAGTTACAGGTAGTTGGTCTCTGGAATTGGAGCTCTCCTATACAGTGCATAGCTAGGGATGGCATTTCCTAACTATTTAGGGTTCTTTGGGTGAGGGGTTAGGCAATGCATTACTAACATGCCCTATTTTATGACGTACTTGCATAAAATGAACAAAATAAAAGGAGGTGCCAAGGGCAATGGTATCGTTCAATGCAGGTCATGCTGTTACAGATTACACTAACAATGTGACATCATTTTAATTGGTATATTTCATTAAATATGATTGTTTTCATATGTGCATGGATGTTATAGGCCTGTGGGAATATGATTTGCATCACAAGTATTACTTCATTCCTATTTCTATATTTCTTAAAATATTAAAAACATATGTGTTGTCACGTGACATAATTTTAATTGGTAGAATTACTTAAATATGAATTTTTTTCCATTGGTGCATGTTGTATGTTATAGGCTTGAGGGAGTATGATTTGCATTACTTGTATTAACTTGTTCCTATTTGTATATTTTACAAAAAAATTAAAATATGTTTTTTGGGTAACAGCATGACATTTTGAGGAAGACATTAATTAGGTGGACACTGAAGTTTGTTCATATATTTGTCAAATACAAGTATTTGACTAATCAAACTGCAGAAAGTTTTAAAATGATCTGGTTACAGTTTCTGAAATAGGTTTGATATTAACAGTAATTTTTGGACAAATTTAATGATCTAATAAATAACTGATAATATATCTGCAAACTTCACACGTTAAATGTGATAACAAATTTGTTTACATATGAATATTATGTAACATGAGTGGTCATGTCTACCTTTGTGTAGAACTGCCCTGTAATGAAAGTGTTAATTCAAATGCTGCAAAATTCATATGTAGAAGGTAGGAAATTAATGTTGTATGTGGACCTATCAGTTTTATTGTGAGCCCCAATATTCAGTGCCCCAATGTTCTGTCCCCTACACGGCCAACCCACTCAGCTCATTTACCCCCCCCCCCCAGTTCATCAAAGCATCACTATGTAACATTTGGACCTGAAGTATCTATATTTTATAGGTGTTTATGTTTCTGATAAAGTGAACGTGCCCAGTGCTTTACCCAATGTACCCAGTGAATGTACCGAACAGTGATTTTTAAATGTACTTATGATACCATGTTTAGTGCATGTTGTAGACATCTGTATAACAAGATGATTTTGTGTGCAACATTTAAAAAATGTTTCCGTTTTGGAAGTTTCAATTTTATAAATCACAATCAAGGCCCCAAGTTACACCTAAATGTTAAATAGATAAGTCTTTCTTAATTTAAGTCCAATCACTTGTCACATGTGACTTTAGCTCAAATATCTTTATGACAGATATATCACTTCAGGGGCCAAACAAATGCAAACTTGAATATTGCTAGATGTGAGTCTGCCTCCCCCTAAAGATTTTGCCCCTGGATAGAGCCCTAAGGCAGACCCCTGGACCCAACACAATATAAGCTTTGTGCCAATGTGCTCGCAATGTGCCCTATGCGCACACTTCTTCAGTTTGATCGATGTTCAGTCATTTACCTCCCCCCACTTTTCAATTGGGATTGACACCCCTGCAAGGAGGCCTTGCTCCTCTTGCATGTGTATATATGTGTTACATTAGGCAATGCATTGGATAGCATAGTATTGAGTATTCTGTATGAATGCATGCGTAATAACAATGAGAGCTGTAGTGTCTGGGTGATACATGTTTAATTATGAATAGTTACCTCATTCCATAATGGTTGTATCTAAAATGGCTTTATTCAAGATGGCTGAGCCCATCTATTGCTAGTAAACAGGGCAGACTATTTTCTATTTGTATAATGCTTTATTGCATCTGAGCTTATTAAAGCCATCATATATACCTTTGATATTGTTATGCTTTCTGTGTTGACCAGCAACTAAAATTATTGAGCATATGTGAGATAATTTTAAGACTGTTTCTGACTCAGTGTGTGTAGGCTATTGTGTAACTTCTAAATGGTATTTAGGTACCAGTTATGGTACACTATTGTTCTCTGTCTCACTGATGGTATTGTTGATAGATAGGTATTGTTGACTGTAGCATATCCCGAGTAATAACATCCCTGTCACCATATTCTATAATAAACAGTACGGTTGCAGTGTCTAAAATTAATCCGTAACCTGTAGCCTTTATAACCTCATTCGCTGTTCATTATATGTAGCTCCATTTCATTGTAAATATCCTTCATTATTTAACTTTAAACCTTTAAGTATGAATTATCAGCGCCTTGTATTGTCTCTTTCAGCTGTTTTGTTCAGGTTGAATATCAAGGCAGGCTCCACAAATACATGGGAGAGCAGAGAATAGATAAATTTGTCTCAGTCAAGATTAATGTTTGCTACCTTAATCACTTTCCCTCCCCTCCCTGAGGTCACTGCGCACGACATGACATCTGTCATCTAAAAATTGTAATTAGTTGGAAATCCAGAACAGTGAATAAACTTCCAGCCTCCACATATATATCTATATATATATATATATATATCTATATCTATATCTATATATATATATATATATATATATATATATATATATATATAT
>JAAAKB020116510.1:0-21617 GCA_010014835.2 Apostichopus leukothele | reverse complement strand
TGCTAAACATTTTTCAATTTGATTTGTAATTATATTTCATTGTTGCATTATTGTTTTTGCTTTTCTTTCTATTCATAGTTTATGTATGGCGCTTTTGACAACTATTTTGTTTATAATTAGCGCATTATAAATCTTAGTTATTATTATTATTCCCACGGCCCCCCCCCCCATTTTATTAAATTTGCATCAGTGATAAGCTTTTAAGAAGATTGTGGCAATAAGGCTTAACTATTGAAACTCTACATGTACATACACCTTAAATAATGTTGAACTGAAATGATGTTTAATTGTGTGCAGTTTGTATCATAAATCTGCTAGTGATGAGTCTTTGAAGATAGAGCTAAACTAGCACTACATATTTGTAGCATAAATCCAAGTATTCAGGATATATAGGGTGATTGCCATTGTTAAAGGCCTCTAGGGTGAGCCTGTATATAGAATAAAGAAATCATTCTATTATTTGCAGAAGGACTTTGAAGAAGAGTTGGCTCAAGTAGTGCAAGATATGGAAGAAGAGAAAGCAGAAATCATCTGTGACAAAGAGGAGCTGGAGCTACAGCTCAAAGCAGTCAGTACTTGTTATCACTATCCACACTCTCTGCTACTGTCATTTACTGTCATTGGCTGACCAAATGTGAAGCACTAAAGTCATTTGGAGGTCCAATATGAAATCATTTAAAATGCTTCTCTTCCTAGGGTTTAATGGATGAAAGTTGTGACAGTGGTTGTTTGTTGATGGCAGTTATTTGAGATAAACAGATGGGAAAGTTTGAAAACCTTGCAAACATAATAAATAAAAAGGAAAGCTGAGTTGAACTTCATACTTGGTATGAACACAAATCCTATCAGTGTAAGTGGTAGGTTTATGTATAAAGGCTAGCTCTAATGTGCTATTACTAAATATAAAGACAATATATTCAGTATTGATGCCCATTTACACGTCTCTTGTGGTCTATTTTGAAATTTTCAAGCAGTATGGAAGAAATTAATTGATAGAACTACTCATTACTTTATAATTCTTTCTTCATGAAAAAGATGAAAGACTTGTTGGGAGACTATATAGAACAATATTAGTGGAAGGTTATTATGCATATCAACATTTTCATTCGATTTCTCTTAACTCTAAATACATGAAGCTGAAAAGTTGTTTGATGTAAAACATACTTGAAGTTTCTTAGCACTAACAGGTTTCATTTTGAAAGGTATGCTACATCATTGCTGATATTCTAATTTCAATCCATAGTTATCAGGACATACAATTGTCTTATTCAAGAGACAGTTTGTGTTTAACAGGTTGAGTTAATATCACATAAGGTGACCAGCTTCCTATATGCAGAGAAGGTGTGAAGACCAAGTGACCTTCAATCATGATGTTTTTCCTGTTTATTATACTAGGCCAAGGTTGCCGCAGAGGAAGCAGTTACAGCAGTGAACCTGCAGGTCCAGCAAGCTATTCCTGGAGAGCTAGAAGCCACTAAAGTGAGTCATACACCTTTTATTATCCTCTATAAGGAAAATACACAACTTTAAGTTCATTTGAGAGAACTGTTTTCCTGTATAAGTTCCGAGCACTCAGGAGTGATGTATACATCTTTTAGTGTACATGGACATAGCAAATAGTTGTTTACATTTATTGAGACTGTTGAAGGTCATAATCAATGCATCATGTAGTGCAATGTCTGTTTAGTTCATAATAATAGTCAAATGTTTAACAGCTGAGTTAAACTCAATTAGGTAGTTGCATTTTATAAACAGTCTCCTGGTTGCTATGCCATTTTTGCACTGTTGCTAATCTTGAGTGAAATGGATTACATAACATTGCACAACTGATGTATGCTCCAGTGATAGTTCATTCCTTTCTTAATACAATTTAACACACTTCTAGTTCAAAGACATGTAGAAAGCATATGTGTCAAATATCCAAATAAGGGGGGGGGGGGGGGGGATTTACAAATTTTACACTCATGTAGTGTAGCAGAAAGAAATCTGTACATCTCTGAATCACACAAATCCGTTGCACTTTGTTTGTGGCAAGAAAATGCGGCTGGCTGTGTAACGTTGTATTTCTAAGGATACTTTTCAAATCACATAGGGCAAAGCATCACAGTTAATTGCATAGCAATCCGATTGGCTGTATGGGCCAAGTTTGGCTTGAGAACACGAGCAAGAAAGACAATAAATGAATTAGCATCAGGTTTCTCTTTTTCTTTTATCATGTTTGCATGTTTCTATATGAGTTTCTATTGATGTACAGTACTTCCTGCATATCATTTGAAGAGCCATGAGTTAATCTGGAAGTAGGATTAGGAAGACCAGGATTAGATTGAGCTGAGAATGTCAGTAGAAGAGGGTTAGATGTGTCATTTAATGGTAGGGTTATTGTATGATATTAGGTAGTATGAGTAGCTACAGGTATCAGATCTGATTTGGTGAGAATAGGGCAAGTGCTCGGGTTGTGTGGTTTGTGATATATCTCCAGAATTGTTACAAAGACACAATGCAGGGATTGGGCAAGGACTATGATATTGTGGATGTGTAAAAAACAGTTTTCTGGGAAAGATATTAGGAAATATCAACTGGGCATTATTAATCCTAAAATTCTTAAATTAAAGTTATGTAGGAGAGCTCAAGGTTATATTTGACGTGGTAAGTTAATCCATGATAATAATTCACAGCTGGCATTTTGAGACAATCTGTTTCTTGACAGACTGTTTGTGTTCAAAATTGCTGTGAAAGCTTCAGATATCTGTCTTGTTACTTGATTCAATGAACACTCAAGACAATGTAGGTATAATTCAGGTGTCAATTAATATTCATGTAAATGTTGAGCTGTTGTTTTGTGTGCAGTATCTTTTATTGCTTCTGTATGCACCCTTCTCTCATGGTTATTTTGCATGGCACCCGCAGGCCTCTTTTGAGGAGCTTTTACATACGCACAGTTTGTTAGAGCGAACAGCAAAGAGCTTGGAACACAAACTTGCTTTAGCTGATGAAAGATCTGAGCATTCACGAACAGCTGTTGGTGTTTTAGAGGTAATAATAATCACAATTACCACATTCACCTAATCCACTCATTCATCTTATCATCATGTTAATATCATATTTCGGAATCATCCAAACTCTGTCGGTTGGACTTCTACTTCTCCTGTTGCCTGTTGGATATCTGTTGGATTTGTAAGAAATATCATAAGTCTAAGCTATAGATACAATCAGAATTGATAGGACCTTACATTGTCTAGACAAGGAAACAAACACAAAAGAAGCTGCTAATGAAAACACATTGTAACATGTTTATGTGGGAAACAACTTAAAAGATAACTGACAGTGATGTGAATCATCTTTGATGAAATGGATCAGCCTTTTGAGGGTTTAGAAAGAATCAATTCCCTGTTTATGCCTCCATTAGGCTTACCTTGCTGCAAACTGCTTTCAGAAGTTTTGCCAAATTTGTTTATCAAATTGTTTCTAAATTAAAATGATGAAAGGTCTGTATCTTGTTTAGGTGATCATACATACTCTTGCCAAGAGTACTTTGCAAAGCTCTTCTGTTATGTCAGTTTGCTGAACATTTCCCGTTTCAGTTTCTACAGCTATTCTGTCACTTTGTTTGTTGTAATGTGGGATGGACATCTACTTTCTGTTTGTTGTGATTCTTGAACAGAACTTCTGTTACTTATTGTCTTGCATTGTTTAACTTTTTGTTTCCATGTTTTGTTACAATGCCGAAGGCTCAGTTACCTTTGCCATAATGTTGGCTTGTGTGTGTATGTGTATGTGTCTGCGAGTGCTTGTGTTTGTGATGGCCAGCATATAAACACAATATCTCAAGAAGCACAATTTCAGTTAATGTCATGCTTGGTAGGTAGATGCCCATAATGTGTAGATTTGCACTATTGTTTCTTTGGTTCCCCCTCTCAAATTTGATTTCCACCTCAAATGCATTTTAGGACACTTTCTTTGGGCCCGACTATTTAAAGACCAATATTTTTGGGCCCACATTTTTTGGGGTTCAATGTTTAGGTTGCAAATATATTTTTGAGCCAGATTGTTTGGGCTGAATATATTTAGGACTATTTTGGTGCAAAATTGTATTAGGCCTATTATTATGGGAACCTAGTAAACAGGATAACTCCACACAGATTTATATTTATGATGCAATGTAAGTTACTCCAGCAAATCTGGCCAAGTTTAGATAAAATCCAGCCGGGTACTGGATTTGAAATATTCCGCAAATCTGGCCGGAATTCAGTCTGAGTTAAATTCAGCGCATCCCTAATGAAAACCAAGTAAATATGATAACATGGTGGGATTTTGTAGTTAGCATGTGGATTACTTATAGTGTTTTCTTTTCATTGTAGAATTCAAAGGTTATTTTGAGTCAAACCTTGTTAATATTTTGTGCCATGAGATATTAAATGCTTGCCTATGAACCATGCCAGGGATGCACTAAGCTTGTTCTTCCTTCTGCCTCTACTAATTAATTGATATAAGTTTGATATCATTAATAATTTGATATAACTTTTAATAATTTGATATAATTAATTGATGTAAGTAATGTAGTACATGTATGATTCTCCTTCTGTCCTCCATCTATCATCTCACTCTTTCACTCTTGTTTGTCCTTTATTTTGAGTGTTATCAATCATATATATCCTGCACCTCACATTGCTTTTCTGATACTGCTGTACAGAGCGAAGCATTTGTACTATCACATTTACTGTACCGACACTTTATGTGCATGGTTGAGTTTGATTTCCCCATGTTGATCATTGTGCTAAATTTAACAATCTAAGGTCTTGCTTTCTGCATTTTATGGCTTGGTCCAGTTGTCTAGGCTGTTGCTTTGTACTTTTGGACCTTAACATGTTAACATAGTCACATAACGATATGATGAGCCAGTGAAAGAAATATTCCATTGAATCATTAAGAAGTGTCCTTCCTTTTTTAGGCTCAGATCAGTATGATAGAAGCTGAGAGGGATCAATTCAAGAAGGACCTAGATGATGCAAACAGAAGGGTGAGTTGTTTCTTTAATCCTGGAAGAACTTAACAAAGTGTTGTTGCCTCCTTGAGAAAGCCCAATGCAACCTTCATAGAGTGTTTTTTTTTTGTGTGTGTATGCAACTGGCTGTTAATAAAGTACCTACAAAGAATAGTTTTACTTTTTCTGGATACATCCTCAAAACATGACAACACTAAACCAAACTAATTGTCTGATCTGATTTTACATGCTGATCAAAGATAGCCTTCCAAAATTTATAATCCCAACATCCAGAAATGTTAAGTGTTAGAAACATGGTTGTCTTGTCACAGATACACTTTATCTGGATTGCTCAAAATATTGAAAAAGCCTGCATTGCTGGGCCCTGTTAAAATCCCTACATAGCCATTACAGTTTACTAATATTTCAAACTCCTTTTTTGCTTTAGGGCAGTAGGGTTGTGAAAATATTTCACAGTGTATAAACAATGTCATTTAACTTTCATTGATCAATAACAATTATTAAAGGGATGGTTGGTGTCAGCACTGTCTTGTAACTCTCATTGATCAATAACAAATATTGAAGGGATGGTTGATGTCAGCACTGTCATGTAACTCTCATTGATCAATAACAATTATTAAAGGGATGGTTGGTGTCAGATCCTATTTGGTAGCTCAAATTTGTTAAAAGACAATGTCCTTTGATTCATACATTTATGTGTCTATATTTCACATATAAAGACTGTTCTTTCTGGATATCGAAACAGTTTGGAATTGTATTTTGATTTTGAAAATTTTAAGTGACTTTTTTTGCCACAACTTGAATGCATGATTTTTATGTTACTCTGCATTGTTTCTAAAGTCAGAATTGCTGTAAATGCACAGTAGGAATAGAGTATGATAAATATGTCACATGTTGCAAAAGCATTTGAGATTGTATTCTAAATAGCATCAAACATTGTATAGTGTCCTCACTCTGCATAGTATTTTGTTTTCAATGTTTGATGATCATATTTGATAAAATGTTATTTGACTAACAGTTCATGGAGCAGCAGATGCAGATGTCAATAAGTGAATCTCAGCATACTAGAGAGATGCAGCGTGTGAAAGCCAAGCAGCAAGAAGAGCTGGTCAGAGAGATGCAACAATTACAACTGGAGATGAAAGAAATGGAGAAGCAACTCAAAGATGCCCAAAAGGTGCACAAACATAAAGAAGATCAGATGATGAGAGCTCTTGATTCAAACAAGGATTTAGAGAGCAACGAGATGAAGGTCATGAAGCAACAGAAGGAGGAGGCAGAGAAGAAATTCAAGAGAACAAGAAACCTGCTGAACGAATATATGAAGAAGCTTAAGGAGCAGGTGAGCTTCATTTAGTGTTTAGTGTTTGTTTGCTTTGTTTCTATTTTCCTTGGTTAGCCGCTTAGAAACTTTAGTTTTAGGCGCTATATAAATGTTTTTTATTATAATTATTATTATGATGTTTACATACTTTGGAAATCATTGAGGTAGATCAGTAATAGTCATAGAAAACAGTCTGTAATCCTAACAAAACAAGGATTTATTAGAATAGTCACTTTGTTCTCTGCTGTAGTCAACAATAACATATACTGGGCACATCAATTACCACTGATGAAACAAGAAAGAGTTGTTATTAAATTGCTGTATTAAGCGACCTATTTGCATAATTACTTGATGTTAAATTCAACCTTCTATTTTATTTGTCTTTACTCAACACTGGAAAACCAAAACTGGAAAACCAACACTGGAGGGCAGACTGAATTCTAATAATTGATGTTTAAGATATGTTCACTGTGATGGTAGCACTATGTTGGCCCTGTTACTATGTCAGTTTGTATTTTCAAAATGCCAATATACTACAGAAAGAGGGAAGAGTATCAAGCAAGGGTTTCATTAAATATTTAATTGCAAACATGGACAGAAGTAAGTTAGCAAAATAAAAACAAAAACCTACATTGAGATTGAATAAATTGCTAGAATTTTCTTGCTTCCATGACACTTCACTAGAAGTGGCATAATTCCTGTAAATGACACAAATCTTTGAAAGTGTATGTTGACAAGCTGTACAAATGTACTACATTGCAACTATTTTGATTTATTTGTTGTGAATGTAATCTTTTCATTGTAGTTGTCCAAGTCAACAAGGAGTGATGTCCTGGTCAAGGAACTGTACATTGAGAACTCAAAACTACAGAGGGCACTGCAACTTACAGAGGAACGCCAGAAAAAGGCTGAAAGGAATAGCATCAATCTCATTGAAAAAAATCATGCATACCTAGGATTAATTAAGAAGGTTTGTCCAGCAAATGTCTGAGTGCATATGATCAGAACAGTTGAAAAGTTTGTGTGCAGTTGAAGTCAGAGGCATTAATACCAGGATTGCTGGCAACTGTTCTGATTTTCTGGGATGAAGGCTTTAGCTATATGTTGACTGTTGGAGAATGGTTGCTCATTTGATGGATGGCTTTAGCTATGATGTAATGAGGACATAGTGTCCATCATAGAGTCCTACTTTGGGTGCAGAAGATTGCTTGTAGATTTACTCTTTTAGGGTTATAGCATAATCAAGACTGTTCAAACCTATATGCACTCACTGTTGGTGGGACTCTAGTCACTACCAGCTCAAGAATACTCAAGGGTGTTGGCGATTCAGAAAGTTTGGGAGTTTACAATCACCAAGTCTTCAGCATTCTTATGTTAATCCAGCAGTATTTGAATTCAGAAGAAGTGACTATAAATGTGAACCAACCTCATATGTTATACAATAAGTTATTACCTTGAACCAACCTCACATGTTATACAATAAGTAATTACCTTGAAGCAACCTCAGTGTGTTATACAAATAGTTATTACCTTAAACCAACCTAAGTGTTTTATACAATTAGTTATCACCTTGAACCAACCTCAGTGTGTTATACTATTAGTTATCACCTTGAACCAACCTTAATGTGTTATACAATTAGTTATTACCTTGAACCAACCTTAATGTGTTATACAATTAGTTATTACCTTGAACCAACCTCAGTGTGTTATTAGTTACACCTTACACCAACCTCAATGTGTTAGACAATTAGTTGCTTCCTTGAACCAACCTCATATGTTATACAATTAGCTATTACCTTGAAGCAACCTCAGTGTGTTATACAATTAGTTATCACATTGAACCAACCTCATATGCTATGCAATTAGCTATTACCTTGAAGCAACCTCAGTGTGTTATACAATGAGTTGCTACTTTGAAGCAAATTATACAGTTATACAAATTATACAATTAGTTATCACCTAGAACTATCCTCAGTGTGTTATACGATTAGTGATTACCCTAGTTACCACTGTGTATCACATTGTAGCGATAATTATCACCCTGAGCATCCCTTGATGTGTTGCACCACGAGTAACCACTGTGAATCTCCTGTAGGGCATTGTAGAGGTTATTACCACATTTAGCCATCCTGTTGCACTATTCCCAACCTCATAGTGCTACACACACACAGTTACCATGACAACATATGATGTTGCTGGTACAATGTGTGGCCTTATTTTAAGTGTATTTTGATGGTGTAGATATAAGGATATTGTTCTTCAAATGTAGAAGCCTTGTTTCATTTCTTAAAGAATAACAGCAAGGTTTTGCCTATTTTAAGTGTTTTAAACTTTTAATGAATACTTTTTGCTTATCCCCTTATATTGCATTTACCTGTATATGTTTTTTTGTCTTGTTTTTTATGTTTGTGTGCTATATTTTTATATATTTTTTTTTTACTGCAAAATTATTTTAGCCTTCCCCATCAAACACGGCTTTCACCTGAGTTTTTTTTTTGGCCTTGGGTTTGTGTTATGTATGTGTGCTATTTTTTATGTAAATTAGAAGTGAAATTTTTGTGATTTTATATCTTATATATTGTTTGTATGATTTTACATCAGAATTAGTTTCTTCACAGATTAATTATAGGAAGGTAGGCTATTTGAGTTCCTGGCACAGTTGTTTCATTATGACCAAGTGTCAGTCTGTTTGTTGCCTTCAGTGCCCTGTTTGCAAGAGAACCTACCACTGGTTCTTTGCATTCTGAGTTGTAAGCAAGTTTTAGCTTTTGATTGTAGTGGCCTTTATCAATTAATGTTTGAGAACAAAATGTAAAAGAAAAGGACTGTCTTCCATAATGTATAATAACTGTTAATCATGTGACAGTCTGACAATGAGTTCTTGACTACTCAGTCCTGAGTAATTAGCCTGACCAATAATCAAGGAATGATGATCATTGCTAATATATACTTCTCTTTTGTACTTTAACACCCGCTGATTCATGTACTTAAAGGTGTGTTGAGTCCTACAGTAGGCATTGAAGTCAACATTCAGAAGCTGCTTCATGTTATATTTTATATAAAAGAGAACTGATAATGTAAATAAATCATTTGTAATATAAATTATCTGACATTTTCTCCTTGAAATTGGTCGCAATAAATCAATCATGAAAATTTGACATAACTTTCTTGAGGAGTTACCTTAAGAATTTGAGCATTGTTATATTATTGAAATATGAGTTTTGGAACTTACACATAATAAAACCTAGAATTTGCAAAGATTCTTTAAACAAATTCTGTGTCCCTAAACAGCCCACCCCTAACATATTGTAAGTTTCTGCTTATATTTCTCCACACTGGCTGTTGCACCCTCTTCTGTTGCCCTCCGCCACAGAGATTTTGGACACATTGCTAATCCATTCACAGCTGTATGCACCCAATTATCCACACCCTAGCTAAGAAAATATCCGTAAGAAATGTGCTCCTTTGTGAAGGATATATGCTCTGGATGGGTGGTGTTTTTGTTTTGTTAATGCAATGAATATGCCCTTGTGCTGAACATTTAAACTAACAGTCAACAACAAGCAAGTTGCAAGTTCTCAGCTGGGGCGGTTGTAGAGGGATAGGAATTCACACCAAGACTTTTCTCTCTGTTTTCATCTCATTTATTCACAAGTATTATATATATTGCACATAATAGTATTTACAGTTATGATAACAACATTGATAGGACTTGTTATGCAATCTCAATATTACAAAGGAATTATTTATATAAAGCGAAAATTGTTTCCGAATTAATTAATGATAAAGATCAATGTTACAATTCGTACTATACTTCAAGCAGAACCAATTCAATCTTCAATGAATAGTCATAGTGTAGGAACATAGAACAACCAGTAAACACGACAAAATATTTCACAATAACAGATCAATTTTCGAAACAGGCTTGGGAGATGAGCAAACAGTTCTTTAGTACATAAAACTTATTAATATTACTTTTTAGGGTGTCTTGCTTAGAATTAATATAATTTTCTACTTTCAGAATGGAATCATTTTGTAAAAGAACTCGTAACATTTTGGCATAATCTCAATTAACTTGCAATTATAAACATAATATTTGCAATGCAACATGAAAAAGTTCATAGGGTGATCTAACACTAAATTATAACCAAAGAAATAATTCCTTTTGGTCAAAACAAAATGTCTCCCAAAAAATAGTTTCCCGGTATCTAAAAGAAAACTGGAGGTTACATGGCAGTCCCAAAATAGGTGCTCAATGGATTCTGTATCCATTTTACAGAAAGTGCAGGCAGAGCTTCTTTTTTCCATTAAATAAAGAAGCATACTGGTAGCAAGAAGTTGGTGTAGAAATTTAAATTGAAAATACTGAACATTCAGTCTCGTAGAGAGTACGAAAAGGATTCTAAAATTATGTTCCAGTTATCATCATTAAGATTAAAGAGCAAGTTCCACTTATCACACACAGGTGGAGGAAGAGAAATAGGTCAGATTAAGAGAGAGTAAACTGCTTTGAAAGACTTGGAAGCTGCCCTCCCAGTGAATTATTCTTATTTACTTCACTACCAATCCCCTCCCTCAGGACGGAGAGCAGCCAACATTTGTGCCCACCCCATACAACAACAAAATTGCACTCGGGCCCGCTAATGAGTAAAATAAATTACTCCAAGCTCGTCATAAAGATAATTTCATTTGGGAAAGCCCAGATCTTAGGAGCAATATTTTATTTCATTTCCAGCAATTAAATATTCAGAATGTGATCTTTTGCCTGTAAACTTAAAAAGATATATAGTCTCATGTTCACTTCAGCAACTGGTTATCGCTCAAATAGGTCAATTATATGACAAAGGACAGTTGAAGATTATAAACAAGGAGAAAAGAACTCAGATTAACTAAACACTGATAGTGTTCTATCTGAGTTATCCAAAATAGTTTACAAATCAGATCGTCTGTTTTACACGGATCTGTTAAGGTGACACAGATATTGAGATATAAATATGTCAATATCTTAATTTTTTGTGGCTAGAAATTGAGATATTGGAGATGTTATCTCATTATTGGAGTATTAAGAGCTCTGTTGTATAACAACCTTAATATTTAAATATCTGAATAGATATCATATAGAAAGATGCTATTTATATTTGAACATATGCAGGAACATTAACATGTTATGATACTCAACTAAAAGATTACATTTTAATATCTAACCATTAAGATCAGAACAAAAATCTTAACTCACTTATTTCTTAGCGTTTCGAAATCAAAATAGTTCGAACGATCTGAATAGCTAAACATTGAGATAATTACATATAATTAACAAACAGCGTCATAATATTTTATTATAAACATATTACGATATCAAGAAACAAGATCTGAATATCTAACAATATCTGACCACATGAAGATATTCATAATATACAAGATCACAATATATGCATATGTGAATATTAACATCACAGTAGTATAGAATGAAGATCTTAACATCTACAAATATGACTGTTGAGATATTTGCACATTCGGAAACAAGCTTAATATATACATTTATAGCCATTACGATACTCACATAATCGCGGGCACGCATCTAAAGTTTAAGAGAGGTGTATTGATAAAGGTGGACGGCCTGCCATACAACTTTACCCGAGTTATGCCTACTAAATATTTCATCAGATTCTACCAAAGCTGCAGTTGTTTTGATTGGCAGTTTTCGTTGACAGTTCCCGTTAAATGACATGCTGTAGCATTATAGTGTGCGTCAACTTTCCTTTTCAGCATCTTCCCATTGATTGTTGCCAGTGTTTTTCATTTTTGTGTTGTTTTCAGAGCTCTGTATATTTGGTGAGATCCCAGGAGGACAAAGAAAAGCGTCTTTAAATGCTACACCTATTGTATTTTTGTATCACCTCTTTTGAGTGTCTCTTTTCCCTCAATATGGTACATCAAGCATATTTTTTTTTTGGTTTTTCAGATTGGAAGCTCCATAGATATATGTTTATAACCTGCTTCAGCCGAACTACTCATCACCTATGTTTGCTAATGTTCCTTTGCCCGCCACTTATTCTTACCATGATCTCTCTCAAACTGGCAAACGCTAACCAGAAAACACTATAGGGCTAATGAATATGAAAATTCTCCACCCAAACAAAGCTCCAAAAACAAGTAGAAAACATAATAGTCTTCGGAATCTCAGCTGAAACTGCTCAAAACCCTATTGCCTTGGCTAAACTAATCAGGAAAGCGTAACCCAACACCCTAATATCCTGAATCCGGCTTGAAAAACTCAAATATTGAACTAACACCAGGAAATCCTGAATCTACGAATTCTCTACTAAAGCCATGGCCACAAGATACGAAACTTGGTAAACCCATTCCAAACTGGCTAAACAAATGCCTCTCCAAACCTCACTCTGCAGTTGTTTGCCGTTTAAACCTTACTATTACTGACAAAAAAATAAAAATAAAACTGATTGATCAGGGATACATGCTAAACTATGTTAAAAGATTAATAATGAAGATCACTAAGAAACTTTGAAAGTTAAAGTTAGCTTCTCCGGCAGCGTTGACGACAGAGATGATCTAACCCTAGGATACTCAAAACACAAAGTAGAATTATACCAAGAAACTCAACTAGTCCTACAACGTTATAAATGTCAATAAAAGTTTGGTGACTCTTGTAACAACTGCACAAACTAAGCAAAATGGCAAAGATGTGGTGGAAACCGCTGAGTAAAATAGTGCACAAACGAAAAATAAAATAAACATGTTGCAAATTGTGAAGGCAAACATGTAGCAATATACAAAGGTTGCCCAAAATATCAGAGAATAATACAAAACATATCCGATCAAAGCTCAAGATAAAAAAGTATGCCCAAATAGCCACACCGAAATCAATTGAAATAAAAAGTAACATTCCCTCCTCAGAGAAAGCTAATTTAGTAGCTTTTGTTGTTGGGCTCGTTACATATTTGACGGACAAGGCCAAGTTAAATATTAAAAATATAAGAAATAATCAGCTGTGTCATTTGTTTCGGCCCCACCCCATCCAAATTTCGAACTAACCGTTAAAGAACTAACAAATATATCTTTCCTCCTCAAATTCTGTGTCTTGTTCCATTATCTGATGGTTAATAACAATTCCAGTTCCTTCAAAATTCTTCATGGTTATATTAATAGTTAGCTACCACTAAGCATTAACAGTTACCAGCCCAGACTTATCTCCCTCCAGGAACCTATAGCTAGACAGCTCCAGCCACCTTGTAATCCCAGTTTATACAATTTTCAGAAAAGACATAATTGCCAGATACACAAGGGGATTCTGTATGATTAGTATCAAAAACACTATTCATGCTATTAATAATAAAAATAAAATCGAATAGTTCATCAAAATGCCCGCTATTATGGCCTATATTGCTCCAACTCATCAGGCCGCCCTGGTTCCCGACGTTACAAGCCTCTGTCACGACGCTACTGGCCGCCCTGGTACCGTGGTATATCTCATCGGAATTTGATCCCACCACCACCTCCCCTTCCCAGATTTCCCCTTCTTCGTCGTAAAACGTCAACTTCAGCTGACATTTTGTTCTGAAATTTCGGCTTCCTCAAAATTTGGACGGTTTTTGTCGAAATTTGGAAGTTGTTTGTTGGAATTTGGAGACATTTTATCTCGAAACGTCGACTGTTAATCTTCAAATATTCATTTTCATTTCAGCTATTTGTTGACATTATACCCTTTATGGCCAACTTTCCTGGTAAAGTGTGGAACTTTAAGCATTTTGAATTTCATATCAAATTTCGGTTTTTCATCAGTAAATATCGCTTTTTCATTCGGCCTTTTATTGAAATAGTGACTTTTTTAGGACAAAATTCCACCTAAAATGTATTATTATTATTATTGTTATAAAATTAGGCTGATTACTATCTGAAGCGGAAAAAATTATCACTTGATTGCCTGAAATTCATATTGCCGCTAATAGAAATGATCCAGCTGTTCGATCTAGCACTGCCGTGGAGTGCATGCATTCCTAAATATACTCATAGATGGAGTTTCTTAACCACAAGAAGTTGCGCAGTACGAAAAGGAGGATAATTGGTCTAGCTTCCAACAGCTTAGTATGTATGGTTGACTGACTTCGATGAATGCCCAGACAAGAAAACATCCATACTAATGAGGTCAGGCACGCGACGGACGCGCTTCGCGGGAAATTCATTTCTAACGATAGGAAGGATAGGAAGGAAAGGAACGAATGGAGTACAACATTGTATACAGCGGGCTGCTTTGCAGTGAAGGTGAGTAAAGGAATCTAAATAGAATATCTTAAGTTACCTTTCCTTTGATTTGGCTGAGGAATACAAAACATTTTAAAGAGATTGCTAATAATGTGCGTAACTTTACAACAATTATATCACCATATGCATGTAGAGTACACTACAACTTAAAGGAATGTATGGACAAGGCACAATAGAAGATAAGTTGACAGGCAGTGGCGGAGCTAGGGGTATTGGTCAGGGGGCGAGAATGGTCTGTAGGGGCGCTTTCGACACTATCTAAGCGGAGCGCCACCACAGGTTGGCACGGATCGTACAGAAATTTTTTGAGTAAAGATACTCCCTAGATCGCCGGAACTGACCCTTTCCAGGGGGCTTTGCTAATTTGCAGATAAACGAAGAATAAATAGGTGTCATCGCCACCAACAAAATGTGATTTTTTTTTGTGATTGGTATTTGAGAGCGCAATAAAAAAGTCAATAATCACGAATAAGTAAAAAGTGGTAAAAAGCCGAAAAGGGCGCCATCAGTCAATTTGAGTCCGTCAGGTGGGGGGGGGGGGCATCCGCCCCCTCTGACTGTATGGATGCTCCGCCACTGTCAGTGTAACTTTAGAACAGTGAATTTGACATCTTCAAAAAAAAGTTTTGTGTCCCTCCGTTACCGTGATGTTTTTCATGCCAAATTTTTCCTACAGTAACAGCCACAAGAATTAAATATATGGGTATGAAGTAAGTTACTACCTGTCTAGACATTGGCGTAGGAGCCTAATTCGATTTGGGGGGCTGTAAAGACTTGCCCGAAAATATAACCGAATTTTTTCGCGCGCTCCGCACGTTCAACATGTTATTGTGCATATCATATAGGCATTCATCGGTTATAACATCACATGCCAATAACATACATTCATTTTTCGTCTTATTACCTTTCCATATTTGTTAAAATTATTGGGGAATTTGTTACAACAACAATGATCATAAGAATATAAGTTTAACCATTGAAAAACACATTGCAAAATATGCTTCTTTCAGTAGCTGCCCGAAAAATTCTCAGCATATTGCCCAATTTTCACCCCCAAAAAATGAAAATTACACTGCAAATTATTCTTTTTTCAGTAGGTGCCTGAAAAATTCTCAGCGTTTTGCCCGAATTTTCACCAAAAATTTTGGTTGGGGGGCTACAGCCCCCCTGCCCCCCCTCCTACGCCTATGTGTCTAGATAACCACACAAGAAATTGCAAAATAATCACCCAAGCTAATGCAGAGAGAAACAAAATGTGTCAGTAATACAGTCAAATGTCCCTCCGTTACCCCTTGACCAGTCAATCAGTAGGCTATTGTCCAACAAATGATCTCTATAGTGTTTTTATTTGGTTTACAGTACTACTTGGTAGTTGGTACACAGGGACGTTGCCAGAGCATTATTCATAGGGGTGGGGGAAGGGGGGTGTCGGGCAATCTTTACCAACTGAAAAATAAAAAAACAGGGATTGCCTGTATCGGGCCCATAAGTGGGGTTAAACTGTTTTTTTAAGCTGACGAGTGGGAGTGAAAGCTTAGGCACAAGTAATCCTCCAAAGTAGTCCTGGAGCCCCAGATTTGGACCTACAGTGCTAGGGCCACCTCGTCCCTTCCGGTTCCTACCCCTATTATAAGGAAAAATTCCAGTTATCTGCTGCAAGCTCCGGTATAGTACAGTAGGATTCAGTGTTTAATGCTATCAGGGCAGTTCCTGGCATTCATTAGATCACTACTCTGTCAGCAAATACTAATTTGTCCAGTTTCTCATGCATATTTACTAATTCTGTTAGAAGTTGCTTGAAGAAACATCATTTGTGGCATTTTCATATGTAAATTTCCACACAATGTCCATCAGCCTAGTTGGTAATTCGTTAGCATTTCAATCAGCCAATGAGCAGGAAGTAAGTATTGCATAACACTATTGAGCACTTGAATCATTATAAAACACAGAAGGGTAAAATCTGTGATCGTTGCAATCTCCACAGCGCAGTGAAAACCACACTCAGGGAAAACAACCGCAGTATAGGTGTATACAGTACACTTTACTTGAAGGCAACGTTGATAGAACCAGATGCCAGAGCTTAATAGATGAAATTTGCCCTCTTCAAGAAAAGAATTAAAGCAGGAGGGCATTTCCATGAAAAAGTGGACATGGGCTCAAAATATAAATTCTGCAATCACATCTTGTCATTGGTTAAATGTTGTTGTAAACATATCCAAGATTGTGGAATCAATATGATACCTTCCTAAATATTGATTTTTTTTTTGTAGAAACTTGCATATGAAGTGAAAGGATGCTCTAATGCAAATTTTGTAAACAAATTATTAACAGAATTGTTTTTGTTCCTCTAAGAAATTAAATGGTAATACTTAACTGATTTGTTCATTTATTGCTTACATAGGGCACTAACTTTAGATATCACTACCAACCTTTTGAATATATAATCAAAAATAATCAATTTTTTGCTTTATTCAAACCTCTATTAGCTGATGTAACGTGAGTTACCGAAATTATTATTTTTTTCCCCATACATCAAATATGACAATATTAAAAATCTCATAATTGGATTTTGGTTTCTACTCATCATCCCGCAATGTGCAACAAGTAAAGAAATGATGTGCACCCACCCCACTATGTTAAGTAGGGTAGGTGATGCAAATTGTAACGTGAGTTACCATGTAACGTGAATTACCATATAACGTGAGTTACCATACAATATAATCATGCTTATAATGTAGACAATTATGCTACCAAGGTATAACTCAAGTCAAACTTGACGCACCAAATGTGGTGAATATAAACATGGCCATTTCAAGTTTTCTACCAAGTTTTGAGAAATGGACAATAATTCATTCACAATGAATTATGGCTAGAACTGTTAATATGTAATTGAAGTTCAGTTAGTTTTTATCATAGTAAACTCAGAATTGAATTGTTGGTTTTCACTGTTTTATACTCATTGTTAATATGAGTGTTTACAAGGGTCCAAAAATCAGGAACCTGGTACCCGAGAGCCGTTACCTGTCGGGTATCCGGGTACCCTGACAAAATTTAGCTTGTGTATCGCGATTTTCAAGAAACTACATATTGTATGCTATAATACTGGAGTATACTCCACTGACAATGTTTTCATGTTCAAATAGGTGTAAGATAAGGTATAAAACCTTCCTCAATAATTTCTATTTGCTTTAGTTTCTTTCATTAACTTGTTAATAACTTCATATAATTAACATCACTACTAACATCGCACTGCCGCTGCTGCTTATGTTTGCTCTCCCATATAAATATCCAATTTAGCTCTTAAACAGTTGGTGTCTAACACTTCTGTTACACCTCATTCGAAACTAGGTCAGATTACCGGCATGAGACGTTTCTTTGTGCACGAGTCTTCACACCCTTCAAAGGGAATTTTGATTTTTGTACATTAAGCTAGGCCAGACATAAGAAAACAGGGGCTGCTAACACTGTTAGACAGTGAAAGACCCCATTTTTATTGTAACCCATAACCATATAGATACATCAACATGAAATGTTACTCTATACTATCACAGGGCCTCTTGAACCTCGCCACTTGCAATGTCACACAAACTTTATCATTGATGCCAATTGTTTTGTCCATTTGCGCCAGTGTTCATTGGCTTTAATGTTGAATGATATGGAGCACCGTAGTGATTCCAACAGTATTTGAAACTGTAAATAAGTTAATAACAGTTACATTGTGTTACCAAGTTAACACAAGAAGTAATTTTATTAAGGCTTGAAACTGTTACATAAGAATTAATAAGATTGCATTGTGTCAGCAACTTACTTTTTATGAACTGTTATGCGTGGACAAATTGTAACGTGAGTTACTGTAACGTGAGTTACCCAGTCTTACATCATTTTTATGCAACTGGACAATGATATAGGATTTTTTTGGCAACCTATATGTTTACTAGTAGGTAAGGTATAACTACCATATTTCACTTTTCTTAGAGTTCATTTAGTATGAGGACACTTTTTAAATAAAATTTGTTTTCCAATGTTGGTGCTTTTAGAAATGATACGTGAGTTACCGACTCTTTTTGCCCTATACAATCTACATGAAGCAAATTTTTTTATTTTTTATTTTGGCTGAGGTATACCTATTTGATCAAACTCAAGTGTTAGTAAATATATGGTACAAAAAGAAGACGATAAACATCAAAAATGTAACGTGAGTTACCGTGGAAATGCCCATGTGACATCAGTCATATTATTAGTAAAATATTATAACATTGTTTAAACAGATGTCTGAAATGACCTCTGAAATGTATTTTAGGTCATGTGACATTCATTGGATGTTGTTAAATGCATCAGTCCTACACTACCTCTATAATGTATGAAAGTCATGTGACATCAGTCCTAATGTTAGTAAAGTTATATAAAGTTGTTAAAACAGATATTAATTCAATTGTAAATAATAATTTTGATGCATGTTTTCCAAACGGTATTCAAGTCATGTGATATCTATTGTAACAATTGTATGTGTCTGTAAATGTAAAAAAAAAATGGAATTTTAAAGGCAAACTCGTGACAAAATATTCCTCTAAATATAGGGGTAGGTCTAAAGTGATATGATATAAGTGATGGCTTTGAATAGCTATTAGCAGAGTAACCCTGCAACTCAAACCTTTACATAAATTTTACTCAAATGTCTAGGTTGCATTTCGTTACTTTTACTCTATTGACAAATGACCTGTATTTGTTCATGTTGGGTTATTTTTATACTCAAATATGATCTCAATGACATTGTCATATTTACTTTTAATTAAATACTTTTCGTACATGAGAATCAAAAGCATGATAGTGAAAAGGATATTAAATTCACGTCTTTCATTTTTATTGTAATGTACGTGATGTAAATTAGAATTTAGCACTTTCAATGTTGCTTAACACTCAATTTTTCAAAGTGAAGAATAAAACACATAAGTTACAACTCATTTTCTACAATGTGGTAATTGTCTCTTATTGTTCCAATGTGCCTACGACGCTTTTTTTCCTCTCTAAGTACTAATTTAATTAACATCTTTATTTAGTGAGCTAGAGAAATGACCATTATTTGATAACTAGACATGTTAATCAATATCTGGCTTCATGCATTAATGGCAAATTTTTCAATAGAAGTTCTCTGAAAATTTGAACTGAATAGCTAAATTTAAACTGTTGCTCAGTTATGCAAATTCTGCTATAAATACAATAACAAAGTTAAAGCTGAGAAAAACAAAGAAATACTTAAGCAGCACTGTGAAATTATGTGTGCAGAACAAAATGACTCCAACATAAGACTAAAGACCTTTTTTCTTTCTTCTTTTCTATTTATTTCAATAATTTACAATTCAAATTCATTAATCTGTACAAATTTAAATTCATAAAAACTATTAGAATTATATTAAATGCATCATTATTGAAATAATTAGTAAACAAAAAACAACACAGAACCCTGAGAACAGACACCCCGAGAAGTAAACAGAAATACACATTAAGATCCACATACATCATAAAACAGGCAATCATTGCTCTAAATCAAAGAACCCCCTTCCCCCTACAATTGGCACATAACATAACAAAAATTACCCCTCATTAAAAGGTTAATTATCCAATTAAAGACAAAAAAACACAAAATCTCTATGACTTGGGATGGAATGTAGTTAGAAGTTTCTACGCCACATGACAGTATGGATACAGCTAACATGCCTGTATGCATACTGTCATATGCCGTTATAGCGAATTAACAAGCAAAGAGGCAGTGAGGTAGCAGTTGGTTAATACAGCTTAACTCATTGACAAACTATTGACAAAGTTATGATGGCTGGCAGACGCTACACATCTCAGTCAAGCATATTCCCTTCCTGTCTTCTCTCTCTTTAATTTTGTCCTATGTGGGTTTACCTATCAATCAACTTTTCAGTAAAGAGGGTAGGTAAACCCACATAGGACAAAGAGAGAGACAAGGAATACACATCACTGGGATCTGTAAATTAAGAAGAAAAAGGAAAAAGAAAGAAAAATCTAAACTACTGGTAGGGAGGTGATCTCCACGGCAACAAGACGGTGTATTTACAAGCCGTGTTCGTTTTAGCTTTGTACATGCAGGGGACAGGGGGAAGCTATTGTATTTACAGCAAAGCAATGTAATGAGAAAACAGTACAATGGAAGGTACAATGACAAGACAACCACTTCAATTAAAACAAAGAAGCTATTGTATTTACAGCAACAAGTCAAATGAGAAAAAAAGGTGCAAGACCATGAGAAGACAAGGACTGAACAATACCAGGATGAAGACTATACAATACCAGGACAAGGAATTGACAATACCAGGACAAAGACTAGACAATACCAGGACAAAGACTAGACTATAACAGGACAAGGAATAGACAATACCAGGACAAGGAATAGACAATACCAGGATTGAACGATAACAGGACGATACCAGTTTGCACAGACAATACCAGAACTGACAAGACAAGACAAGCACTGAAAAATACCTTTGTGTTGATATTGTCCAGTCCCTGTCTTGTCCTGGTATTATCTATGCAAACTGGTATCGTCTAGTCTGGACAAACAATACAAACACATATATTGCACATTCTTTAGTACTGGCACAATAGACATCCTATTTGAAAGTAGCCATTGACATTTGAAAAACATTTAGAATAAAATTTTGTACAATATGACAATTGTAATGTAAAAGTAAAGTAAATAAATCACTTAATAATGCACCATAAATCCAGTTTTCAAAAAAAAAAAAAGGTATCGTGAACAATAGCCCATGAAGATAACTCAAGAGCTAATATAGGCTGTGCGGCACTATAAGAGAAATCAATATGGGCCAATCAGTGGTTCACAGCAGCTTAGGAACTACTGACGGGTGGGGGTTGCTAGCCCCCCTCACCCCAGAAACGCACATAAGCAGTGCGGTGGGAGGTGTGCACTATACATGACCTAAACTGAAAGCATCCGGAGATTCAGAACAGTTCGGGCATCCAGAT
>JAAAKB020116399.1:0-12840 GCA_010014835.2 Apostichopus leukothele | reverse complement strand
TTCATCAGAGATTGAGCGTGAGACTGGATCAGTTCGTTCTTCTGATGGAGATTCTGATTGAGTTTAGCTAGTCTGTCAACCTGCTGTTGCAACTGTTCACATAGAAAACAATGAAAATGAAACAGCACATTCTTTTTCATATTCCTAAATAGTATGTTAGTAATCTACATTTTCCTAAAAGTTATAATGGTAATTAACAAACAATGGTGGGTGACATTATCATCTCAAGGGTATTATTTATGAGAATAGAAAATTGTTGAAAAGCTTATTCCTTTTTGTTACTTTACATTGCACAACTCTAGGGCGGTTTACAATTAGTTGGTTTATATCAAATAGCCGGAACATCGCAACCTATTTCTTTGAACCCTTCCTCTCTCAGTGACAAAGTTAACCTTTCTGTATTCTCTTACATGCTATGTTTTCTACTATTATATTATTTATTCGGTTGTTAATATACACTACTTTCCACCATGGTTATTGTACTGCACCACTGATTTGATAAATGAATTGTATTGAAGATACATTTCTTTTTGGTTTTATACCTTATGAAGATGTTGATGTGGCTAACATGCAGAGACTATTGATTTTCAAGACAAACAAACACGTTAACCTATTGGTCCGCAAAACTGTCATGAAAAGATTAATTCGCTTTTAGGCCTAGCTTACTTTACAACACACTGTAGGCTGCAAGTAATTGTCACTGCTGCCTTGGAGACCTACCACATGATTGCACCAGTTTGGGAGAAATTTAAACAAATACTAAAGGAGAGAAGAATGCTCTTCTTCAGTCAACTGTTGAGTTAAAAACTAATCGTTCTCATGGCAAACACATGATATAACTAAAGAAGTTAAACCAATCCATCAGTTAATTTTACTAGAAGAAATGTTAAAGTCCATACCTGTACCGCTAAAAAGTTCAAGCCACTCTCTGTTGCTAAGGCTTTAGCAATAAGTGTCTTGGAACAGCCAGGTGGACCATACAACAGCACACCTCTCGGTGGACTGATTCCCAACCTCTGAAAGGCTTCTGGATGTTTGATTGGCCACTCAATCGCCTGTCTTAATTTTAATTTGATATCTTCTAAGCCACCAATATCAGACCAATAAACCTAGAAGAATGACAAAAAAATCGTACCAACATGACATATTTGGTGGCTGAATGGTATGACTAAGGTATAGTCTCGAAACCTAATGTAGAGTGGAACAAACTATAGCACACATTTAGAAATTTCATGATTTTATCACAGCAATGCAAAGTAAAGCACATGCTTGAAGTGTGCTAGCCAGTTTCTCACTGTGGCTGTCACAAATGTAAAGTCAAAAGGTGATGTAATTTGCTAAACTATTTCCTAGTCATCCCAACTGGTCTACTCAATATTACTGTTTATTGTGTTAGGTAACTTAATACATCGGTTGAATTTTCTGTTTAGCCAAATATACAGAAAGAAAGAAGTATTCCAAATAACTCTTTCTAAAACTTTCTTGATTGTATTTGTCATATATTTATAAAGACAGACCACAGTGTATTTGTAACTGCTAACAGAAGCCAACCATGGAAGTTACAGATACAGTCCACTCACTGAAAGTAAACTGCACAATAACATGCAACACAACGGCACCATTATTGATGACAATTCTTTTACAGAAATTTAAGAAAAAAAAGGAAGTTTAAGAAAAAATTTATTAAAAATATGTATCCACATGTAGGAAGACACACTGCAGAAGTTAGAAATATAATAATTTGGAGGATAAATTTTGCCAATGAGTAAAAAATTGCCTCTTCAAATTCACCCACCATGCTGTTAAGAAAGTGATTGCCAAATTGTACACACATTGTGGAAGGTCAAAGAATTGTTTGGCCTATCAGCATATAAATCCAGCAAATGACCTCTTTCAAGAAGTATAAATGTAAATTAACTTTCAAGATTTTACATTTAACTCTATAACAAAACTTACCTTTGATAAAACTATGTGCTTAATGTGTTCTTCTCTTATTTTCTTGGAAATGATAACATTATTCCATTGTTAAGGATTATGGAAAATACTTTCATCCTGCTTAAATGTAGTACTTTGTTACATAAATAATAAATGTACATCAAAGCAGACTGTTCAGCTCTCATGACCAACTGCCTCAGCAAATGTCCTGCTAGCAGACGACACTCATTTTTGCAAAGATCGTAGCAACTCCATAGAAACAATTTCTACCTCGACAACCTTTACTACTGTGGAAAAACTGGTTGGCCAACATGTATGTCACAAACTTACACTGAAAATTCCAATTCCTAAACTGAAGGTCTACATTGCCATTTTTATAGAGTGAGAAAATCCCTCGTCCTTCATTAAAATATAAAATATTAAAAGAAATTCACTACAATTCTGTATAGAAAAGATAGCAAAGTAAGTTTTTACCTTTGGAACAGAGATTTCTACCTCCCTCATGGCACTTGGTTTGACTTGAGTTAGAGCAAAGTTGAAATCGTTCAAATCGAGAGATAATTTCTGAGCTGCTTTGGTGTCAGAAGCTTTGTGCTTCTGCAGAGCATGTAGCGCAGCTGAAACAAACAAAAAATGGGAAGAAAATTATTGTATGGTATTTAGTAATATTAATTTCTGTTCTGAATAACTGTCATCAACAAAATCTGACATGGACTTTTAGGTAAGGACTCTCAAAGATAAAGGCTCTTAAAGATAAAGGATGGAGAGTTCATACCTTCTTTACATACTGCGGCCAAGTCTGCACCAACGTATCCATGTGCCTTCCCAGCAACCTCTTCTAGTTCCTCTGTTTTCAGGGAATGTTGAACTTTCCTTAGACACTTCAGTAGGATCTGATGAAGAAGTATTAAAGAACTCCAACTGGTTGAAACTTCTTAAAGCAAGTTTCTTCTAAGCCAAAGTGATTCAACAATATCCTTCCTTTTATACACACATAGCACAAAGTTATATTAAATAATTTACCTTGGATTTACCCCCAACCCACACCCAAAGTTTTTCTTTACTATGCCATCCACAACTTATTCCTCACCCACCTCTTCACTACCCCCCCCCCCAACCTTACACATGTACTAATTGATTTTTAAATGAACCAGAAGTAATTATTTTCTTCCAACAAATATGTCAGCAATGCTTTTATGAAGAATAGCTGCCAGACATAATAACATTTTTAACATTAAATTTAAACACTTTACATCAGTCCTTTCTATGACGTTTGGTACTCCAATTTCAATCTCCCTGTCAAATCTTCCAGGTCTTCTCAAAGCCACGTCAATTGCATCTGGTCTGTTGGTTGCTCCAAGAACGAGGACATGTTTGTCTGAATTACTCTGTAAAACAAAAAAATTAAAAGAAGAACATAAAATACACAGAGATTAGTAAAAAACTGTAGCTTTTGCAATGTCAGCAATCTTTAAGAGGAAAGTCCAGAAGAAATGTTTTATTTTGGCTGAAAGGAGAATACATTCGAAGCATCATTTTCAGGATAACAACATTTAAAGTTGACAGGTGTAATGTCATAGATGCACACTGACAAATTTGATTTTAAGTTATTTTCTTTAAAGTGCATATTCAAGTTTCTTCTTCAAAAGTAACATATGAATACACTTCAACCATTGGAGTGTTAATAACTTCTCATCTGTTATAAAGCAATGCTGGAACAATATACAATCCAAGGTCAAACTAACAAAGTGAAAAATTTCAAGAAAGAAAAGGGGAAAAATTACTGGGGAAGGAGAAGAAGGAATAGAAGGGAGCACATAACCTCTTCCTGATTCTGTTCCCTCTGATGCAATTGAATCATATTCATGATTTGGTTTGTACTTCTAGTAATATTCTCTTTCGAGGTCTACTTTTACCAGCAGCCTAATAGTCTTGAAGAGCGATGACTCCGAAGGGCGGTATAGTCATGAAATGAAGTGTAATGTAAACTTACCGAGTCTAATCCATCCATCAATGTCAATAAGGTAGCAACGACCCTCTTCTCCATTTCGCTCTGAACCTGGTCTCTTCTCGGACAAAGAGAATCTAATTCATCGATGAGTATGACACAGGGAGCATGATCCGTTGCCTCTTGAAAGATGTCCCTTAGTCTCGATTCAGACTCACCGTAATATCTAAGTGATGAATAGCAGAGGAAATCAATCGGTCGAAGAAAGCTTAATGACACTTATCGGTCGCCGACGGGAATTAACTCGATCAAACCCGAGTGTCAGTTTGAACATCTGACAGTTCCTTTCATGTCAAGATGGGATGGGATGGGATGGATGAATGAATTCTCCTTGATACGCATATAATTAGAGCTATCTGCAAACGAAAATCATACTAATTGAAGAAAACTTTTCTTATAATCTCTGCGGAATGCCAAATTTGATTTTAAGCAGCGGTTAGATTTATTAAATTACAATATACTCACTTGCTTAAAATCTCTGGACCATTGATGATGATGGAATAGACGTTCATTTCCGTGGCAACAGCTTGTGCAAGCATCGTCTTTCCTACCCCAGGTGGACCAAAGAGGAGAACTCCTTTTGGTAGAGAAAGTCCTATTGATCGAAAGGTAAAAACCGATGCTTTATTTAAAAGAGTGTGATCATTTCTGTACATGAACAGCAGACAATTTCAACTGATGACTTTTTCTGTCATTTTTACGTAATGCGGTCGGGAGTGAAACTTATTGAAGATACTCACTCGGAATTATGTTAAGTTGTAAAGACAAGAAGACAAACACACACAAAAAAATACCCTGCACACAAATGCTTAATCAGAGATGAGGAAAGGAAAATAGGATGTAAAGTATTTTTTTGTTATTATATTAGTATTTCTATTGAAAAAGATTATTCCTCTGAATATACTAACCAACAGACAGAAACAGTGATGGATTCTTCAAGGGTACCTCTATCATTTCTCTTATAGATTTGAGATGCTGATTCATTCCACCGATATCATCAAATGAGACTTGCTTGAGTTGCCTTCCTTTCTCCTTCTTCTCCTTTCCACTTTTAGCAAAGACCAAAGCTGTTGATGACGTAATCCTAAACATCTCTGGAGCTTCAACGTTGCCATTCCCAGTGACAAGGTGCCTTTCTTCATCCTTCCTCCGAGAGGTTGCGTGTGAGCTCCTCTTGGGAGTAGATGTCTGACGTCCAGATTCAGATAGTCTCAGTTTATCAAGACTTTCGTTAATATCGTCCACCTTTGACGAGTCCCCGGCCGAGCTGCGATATGCTTCAGGAGAGAGCGGTGATGATGAATTGCTGCTTAAGCTGTCTAGCATTTTGGAGTCAAGATTTGACTTGAGTTGAAATCCGTCAGCTTCATTTGTTGAATCCAATGATTGGTTTCCATTTCCAGAATGACTTCTCTCTTCCGTCTTTACATGTACCGATGAAATATCTTTGATGAGAATGGTCAAAGATTTTCCAAAAAATGTCACTTTAATGGTGTGACCACAAAAGATACACCTTCCAAAGAGAGTCCTTTGCAAAAATCTGTTGAATTGTTGATTCTTTAAAAAGTCATTTCCTGTTTGACTGAAATGTAAAATGAAAAAATGAAATAGATTGATGTAACATCCATACAGTTAAAGTGATGGTTAAAATATCAAATTTACCATAAATACCACAAAGGTTATTATTCTTATTTATGGGCAATAATCCTAGGCTACCATCAAATGCCAAATGATTCTACCAGTGTTACACATTAATTGAATAGCGAGTCTAAACTGATATGATAGCTGCTGTTTGTTGTTTAGGGTTTTCTCCATCTTGATGTCAAATTGATATGCCTGATAATTTCTTCCTCTCTTCAATAAATCTGTTTATGCAATTGGACATTATAAACCAAGAAACTTGACAAGTTAACAAAGTAAGCACTGATGACTTTCTCAAAACTGAATCTGATGTAAGTCTGATACGACGAAGTGCAAAAGGAAAAATAAATTTAACCAGCAAGAACCTTGTTTGTTTGTCATTTTTCAGTAATTAGCTTCTTCAATCAAAGACGATAAATTGATGAAATTTACCTGCAACTCAAAGTAACTTTATCTGCAGAAGTGATAGTACCACTGAGGGCTGTCAGTTGAACAAAACTGCCCAGTTTAAATCCAGATTCACCAACATCTGTTAGATCCATACTGATGGTATCGATTGCTGCTGATGACACAGGCCAAGATAAACCAGGTAACCACTTCTTTGTCGATAAACTCTGAAGAATCACAGGTTGTCCAATACCAAGACCAAGGTGAGTCATGGTTGTGGGATTGAGCTGTACCAGATTTGATCGTGCTGAGGTTGGCAAGCTAGAAAATCCTGATAGAAGAAGCAGACTGCCATAGTTAAATGTTTCCTACCTTAGACCATTTAAATTGGAACAAAATTTTGATTTACCTCAACTACTGGAAAAAAACTGAAAGTATGGTAGTGATAATCATTTTACAAGCAGCTGAGAGAAAAAGCACATATAGTAGCATGTTATGTCATCATCCATTATAGAAGATGAAGAGGAAAATGCCCTAACAATGAGGACATCAAGATTGCTATGCACCTATAACATTGCAGTGTTTTGTTTCACAAGCCTATGTGACAGACATAAGTACCATTGGAAGACTATATATGTATGTATGACCTTTCTTGATTACAAATCATAACATCTGAGAAATTCCAACCATCTGTGTAAGTGGCCAGGATATCTAAATGAGATTATCTTTGATGTGAGGTTGTTGCAGCCAAGGACACTATTTCTGTTTCATTGCCAAGCCCTCAATAGTACCCTAAGTGTCTAAAGTCTTGACAAGTTGGTACAAGGATATTGGTGACAATTTATTGAACAAGTTCAATTTTCAACAAGAGTCGATGTGAGAGTGGTTATTCTGAGCTGAATTCAAACCCAATAAATGGAAAGATTTTTGGAGGGAAATAAATAGAAAACATGCTGAATTTGTAAAATTTTGGTTTTTAAGAGTTCTGTTTCCATAGTTTTGTTTGTGTTTGGTTGTTTTAGGCATATACTCATACATTTGACTGTACTACTAGGCCTACATTGACATTTGGTCTTGGTAAAATATATGTGAAAAGCCACTTCACTTTCTTGTAAGAAAAGCCTGTCACCTTTGCAGTGTTAACCTCATTGTCAAAGCATTCTTGTCAGCTTTGTTTGTAGTATGAGAGGAAACATCCATGACAAAGAACTAAAAAACCACCACAACTGAACTTCATAACCAGGCTGTAGTGTAAATCAGAAATTTGCTTTCAAGTCAGTATCAAGTTAGGCTACTGTTCATTGACATCGACATGATTAAGTAGAGCACTTTGTGTATAAGATAACGTTCAATCTAAAAATACCAAACTGAAGAATCTTGTGTATTTGTCTTGATCCAATGTGACTGTTTACCTTCATCTTTGGCATTTGTAATTTTCGCAAATAGGCTCTGCTTCTGTATGCATGGCTCCTGAGATTCGTGGATCGGGACCCCACAGGCGGATTCGTGAGACTGAAAAGTTTTTGATGGAATTAATCGAAAGCATTGGTCGCAAGTTATCCAGCAAACCCTTGATGACTTCTTCTTGGAAGACATTTTAATTTCCTTTACACCAGAAGATTTGATTACTGCCTCAAATGAGAGATTTTACCGATTACAAATCTCACCTGTACCGTAGAAAAGGTGAGGGAAAATCCCTTGAAGTGCAGCAATTGCCGATTTACATCAATAAATCAAGATGCGGGATCCACAAACGTCATTAGTGTCTGAAAGTAATTAAGTATTAATTATTTTTTCAAAATTTTTCTTTATCTTAAATACCGTAATTTACACAATATTTGTAATATTCCAACGTTCTATGTTAAATATTTATTTTCTATCAATTCCTTTCTTCAGTGAATAACAAACTAGTATTGCGTAATTAAACTACAAGCTCTATACGTGTACGTCAGCTATCACTACTTGACTGATATTTTTCTCATCATCAGGTATTTCAGAATTGGCATTTTCAGGTAAAATCACCTTCACGAATTGCTACTGACGTATGACAATGCTTAATATCTCTTTTGTTTTTCAATGCAGCACAGTAGTTTTAGTCATCATGTTTTTTTGTGTAGGCTATGTCTGTTGTGTATTTATATACACTGTACAAAATTACGTGCATTGGCCTGGGGCCTGACATAGACTAGCCTATGGTTATATTACATGTCATATTCAATTTGAACTTAATGATTTAATGGATAGGCCTATGACTCTATGTGACAATCAGCAAAGCTGTGCAGTGTTTGATGTAAGTGAGGTGAAAGTTGTGGGCTCTGCTATTAGCATGGACATAATTAACAATTTGGTGCATGATGTTGAGCTCATTCGCTTTTGCTTTCGCTTTATTTCTGAAAAGTATAGCAAACCCCACAGCAATGTAAACATCATACATGGTAACATGTCACCGCAGAAGCACAACTTAAAGGGGAAGCAAGCCTTTTGTCTTATTCCATAAAAGATTCTCATGATGACTTACTTTCCCACACAGCTAATATAACTCAATCTACCGTTTGGGAGATATTGAGGGTAAAAACCCAGTTCAAGGCCCTGCCTTATTGTCAATGTGGGGATATGTCACAGTATAGAAATTGAAATCTGATATAGTTACCTTTGTCTTTGCACATTTTTGCAGTAAGGTAAGCATTATAGCTTTAAAAAAAAAATTATCAGTGCTAGATAATGCTTAAATTTTCATCATTATAGAACAACTACAAATACCAACTCCTACACAGGCAAAAATAAATAACTAAATAAAATTTAAAAAACAATAAAAAGATTGATAGATTGACTATTGCACAGTTTAATGATGATAATGGTTTGCTTTTTCCTTTTATTACAATTTTGGGATCCATGTTAACATTAAATGACAAAAGGATAAGAAGTAAAAAGAACTTACAATACTTTTTGTATAATAATGATAATCTGGCAGTTGTTTTGCAACGCGTAAGCAACCTCGAATGTGGGATAAATCCACAAGGGTTTATGGATTACAACTTTCACGTCGGGTGGCTTCCAATTCAACTTTTGACTCAAATTTGGAAACTTTTCAATTTAGAAAGTAATTTTCAGATGGGAAAACAGTAGAGTGTTCTTGGATGAAAAACCCAACTAACTATGACCCGGCCGGGAATTGAACCCTGAACCTCCTGATTGCTAAGCCTCATTGCTTCAAATGCCACTCAGTCACAGCACCCGTTTTAGAGCTATATGGTAGATGCAAATAAAATTTGGTTGTGTCAACAGTACATATAAGAAAAGAAAGAATTTTTAGCATTCAAGAGCTCCGGATAATTGTTTTAAACATTTTGACATCACTTACAATACACAGAATCTCACTAGAATTCCATATACCACCTACATCCCTTAACAAACATGCTATATTATAGTGTCTCATTTCACTGCATCTATCAAATTCCCTTCTAATTGGGTTAGAAAATTATTCCTCTATTTTAAACATAAATTAAAAAGGAGTACAGTAATCCTAGTTATGCCTTAAATTTGAATTACTTCATATAAAAGTTCAAAAGTTTGATTTAAATTCAAGATGAATAAACCAGTACTAAGTACATCGCTTTATATCTTGGTGGTTGCTCAACCTCGTGAAAAATATATTTGTAGATACAAATGGTTGAACCTAGATGATAACTCATATCAACTTTGATTTTCTTTTTTACAAGGTGACGGTTGGACACAAAATGGCAGATGCCGACAATGAAAGTGACATTTCTTTTGAGAGTGCTGATGAGGGTGAAAGTGTTTCACCCGTTGATCCCAAGGGAGAGAGATCGGACCTTGTAGAAGAGAAGGGAAATAAAGAAGAAAAGGTGGAGAAGGAGAGAGAAGAAAATGATCCGAAATTAAAATTGGAAACTGAAAAAGGAAATACATCTGAAAAAGTTGCATCAACTCTGCAAGAGGTCAGTTTAGATTCTTCGGGAGAAGACCGACCAGATTCTGCGAAAGAATCAAAATCGGAGCCGCAACAAGAGACAGCTGAAAGGACGGAACAGGAATCAAATACCGAAAATGAAAATAATTCAAAGAAAGAGGCTGCAGAATCCGAGAAAGTAGAAGCGACAGAACCTAGTAGTTCTGAGAGAGAGGAAGGATATGATAACTCTACTAACACAGAGCTTGAAAATACCGAAACGGAAAGTGCTAGCAAAGAACCTTCATCTTATCCCGCTAATCAGTCGATAGACAGGACGAATGTCTCGGAGGGAACAGAGTCTGCCGCACCAGAGACGCCGCCCGCTGGACAGGGGTCGTGGGGGTCATGGGGGGGAGATGGTTGGTCTGGTTGGGGGTCATCTCTTTTGACCTCAGCTACAGCAACTGTGTCAGCTGTCTCTGGATCTGTTGGTAAGTTGAAGCTTTAGTATCCATGGAGATATATATATTTGCATAAACCAACTTTCCTTTCAGAACAAGTTTATTTCTGAAATCTTAGTAGTCGTCATGATGAATTGTTGTTGAAATTTTCCAGACAAACTTTACATTGTATTAAGGTTTATTGTTCAAATGCTGAGAAGCACATGAGAGATGAAATGTTTCAAGTTCCAACTTTATTAAAATCCAGTAGAAACACATAACAGTACATATTTATAAATGGGATCAATTTCTCAGACTACCTCATAGATTTTCATAAATTTTCATGAGAAACAGTTTGAAATCTGTAGCATGGAAGCAGAATGCATTATTATGGACACAGAAATATAACATGTATGTACTCCAAATGGTAAATGAATGTGAATTTGTTTCTTAAGTGAAATACTGCAGCCATATTCCTGCCAAATGTGGTGGGAAAATATATTCAAGCAAAAAGTAAACAGGTTAGGTATTAAGCCTAGGCTACTGTATCCCTGTCATTTACCAACAGGTGCTGTGGCCGAGTAGATAAAGGCGGTGGTATTTGAAGCAATGAGGCTTAGCAATAGGGAGGTTCTGGGTTTCGATCCCCGGCCGGGTCCCTGGGGGGTTTTTCATCCAAGAGCAGCCAACAGTTTTGCCCATCTGAAATGACTTTCTAAATTAAAAGGAGTCCACATTTGAGTTAAAATGTTGAATTTTAAGCCACCCGATGTGAAATTCTTAATCCATATGCCCTTGTGGGCTTCTCCAACATTCGTGGTCGCTTAAGGTGTCGTAAAAATAACTGCCTGATTGTAATTATTACTTTTTAATTATACTTCCTTCCATCAGGTAAAGTCATTGAGAACGTAGAATCATCGTTGGGAGTACCTAAGCCTGAGGATATAAAATCGGATACGACAGTTGATGAAGGAGCAAAGACAGACGACAAGGAGGAAGAAACAAAGCAAGGTTAGAAAGTCTGTTTAATTCTATTTACTTTTCAGGTTGAGAATCTGACTCGATCTTGTTCTTCTCGTTTTCAAAATTTTATCTTGCAGTGAGACTTTTTAGTTTGATATTTTGAAAATAAACAAGTTCTTATGGTTTGTTTTCATTTAGAGTCAGATGAGCAACCGGCTACCAGTCCTGGCGGAACTGTGGTGGGTTCCTTCTTTTCTTATGGTGCATCAGCTTTTTCTTCAGTGGTCGGAAAAACGGTGAGATTCTTCAAGTTTAAAGAGAAATTTAGACACTATTTTAGGAGATCCGTGGTTGTCTGAAGTGAGAATCAACCTCATTTTAGGTAAATGGCCCTTTCTCCGTAGCTAAAGGAGTAGATTTGATTAGGTTTTTAGTCTGTTGAAATGCTGATCGAAAGTGCTATAGTGTGTGTTGGAGATGTATGTATTATGTCGTGGACATATAAAAGCAAGGTGGAAAAAATTGTTCAAACAATCTTGAACATTTATCAAGAAAATAAATGAATTATATCTCTTATTATGGGATGGAATTTTAATGGCTGTTTCATCGGTGTTGTAATGATGACTCATTTATTATGTTTTTAAGGATGAAATTAAGAATAAGAATAAGTTTATTAATTTCTTTATGATATTAATGTACATCAACAGTATTTTTTTTTTAATGTCACATCTGGAGGGTTTGCGTAATGTGGTACTGCAACCTATTTCAATTTTTTCAGACATATGAATTATTATTATTTCTACTCTTATCATTCTTGTTTAGGTCAGTGGAGGTCTTGATGCATTAGAGGTCATAGGTAAAAAGACGATGGATGTCCTTCAAGATGGAGATCCAGGCTTACGGAAGACCAGAGAGTATTTCAGAGTGAAAAGAGACGGTCCAAATTTATCACGGGTAGGAGCATTTTATGAGAAGTTTAACGATAGAATCATGATGAGAAACGTTTATACGTTAGTTTATTGATAACATTTGGTGGCAGTGTTATGTATTCAATATTCATAATGTGACATCAGTAAATTAATAATGTCAAATATGAGTATACTTGCTTGATGAGAGTGGCTTCATAGCTAGTGTGTTTTTGAGTGATTGGGGTGGCTTACATTGTAAATATGCATGATGGGAGTGGCTTACCTTGTGTGTGTTTTGTTACAGGATTGTAAGCTTGTATATTAAACACCCATATTGATCAACTGTTGGTGATCTTTCAAATTATTTGATTAATATTCTGTTTTAATTTTGCAGCTTCTCAGAGAAGCCAAAGAGGATGCTGATGAGAGAGCTCAGCTTCAGGAGGAGGAGGATGAAAGACAGAAATGTCACTTTGGCTGGTTGTTTGAGCAGAACCAAGGTACCATTCAAGAAAAGAAAACATTTCTAACTCATTTGTGACCTTGTCTTGTTTACATTAATTAGTAGTTTGGATTTCAGTCTTGTGGGAAGACACGACTGCTTCTGAAAAATTTGAGATGTTAGGGAGGGAGGAGGGGGTGGTG
>JAAAKB020116289.1:0-12844 GCA_010014835.2 Apostichopus leukothele | reverse complement strand
CCCGCTGTACTATTTAAGTCTTAGTATATAAATAAATAAAACAAAATTTTGGTTTGTTCATAAAATTTAGGTTTGACTTTAAAATGCTATACAACTACTAAAAATGATGGATACTACTACTGAATGTGATATGAAACCTAAAACTAACAATAGGTGAGATAACTATTTTCTTCATAAATGAGAAATATTGCCTAATTCTCCTGTTTATAAGACAATCTGTCTTTTTTTTTCAGGACTTCATGATGGAAAATATTGAGATTAAATCCTGCAAGCCAAAGTGAACATTTATTTCTTCCTTTCTTTGTTTTTGTTGCAATGAAAAGATCAGCAGAATGAAGAAATGGCATAAAAATGACAAATTATGAAGTTTATAAAACTAAACTAACATTCCCCTTGTTCCTCCTCTCTGTCAAGATATACGCTGATGTAAAACACTGGTTATCAGCAATGTAACTTACAATTACTGAGTTTATTCTGAATTTTGAAACATGAAGACATATATTGTACCAATTTTGAAATCTCTTTTCTTAGTGTACTATTTATACGTTCCTCGATTTGCTGGAAATTGTCGACCAGACGCAGGTAGCTGCTTGAAGGTACTACTACAGAGTTTAGTTATTAGGTCACCACCACACGACACCACAAAAACCAACGTTTGAGACTGATCTAGGCAACATCCATTGCAACACAGCTGGTATCACAGATAAACAGGAATTAACGTTATTATTACGTCAGCAGACTGAGCAGAGGCAGTGGCGGAGCGTCCATACAGTCAGGGGGGGCGGATGCCCCCCGATGGACTCAAATGGACTGCTGGCGCCCTTTTCAGCTTTTTACCACTTTTTACTTATTCGCGATTATTGCCTTTTTTATTGTGCTCTCATCTACCTATTGACATTTGTCACATTATCTGCAAATTAGCAAGGCCCGGAAAGGGTCATTTCCGGCGATCCAGGGAGTATCTTTACTCAAAAAATTTCCGCGCCAACCCGTGGTGGCGCTCCCCTTGGATAGTGTCAAGAGCGCCCCTACAGACCATTCTCGCCCCCTCTGACCAATACCCCTAGCTCCGCCACTGTACCAAAGGGCTGTTATTGAAGTACAAGAATATTATAATTATCCATTCTTATGTGTTGAAATTAATGTAGCAATGGATGCCACATGATAAACTGCTTTGTAATGTTACAAAATCACCACATTAGTATGTATTTGAATGCATATGCTACTCTGTTTATTTAATAAAACTTAGTCCAAAGTCCATACATGTATATGCATTTAAAGTGCTCAGTATTAGCTGATTGTGATACGTTTTTCCGTCTGTTCTGATATTAAATTCACACTACATTGTGGTTTATGAACTTGTCTTTTGTGTAGTATGTTTTGTCTCAATTAACAAAGTTAAACATTTGAAACTTTTCAAAATTTCCACTTTGCATATTCTGCATGATGTAAAATTTAATAGTGCTAAGAGTGTCTGGGCTACAAAATGTTTAGAAATATTATTTATGGTAACCAAACAAAGTTTCATCGTATTAATTATATGCAACAGGCAAATTGCATTGAACATTGCAATCTCTTTCTGAAAGAAATTTCAAGAAATTTATGAAAACAACTCCGAAAGCTGCTTTAAAGCAACTCACTGTATTTGCAACATTATACCTCCCTGTAACAAATAAAGTAAGTGTTCAAACACAGTGTTACCAGAGTTAATAGTAGTACAACAACATGAGTATCAGTACAAGAAGAATCCCCTTTGGTATGAGTATGGGTTCTAGCCTCTAAGCATAAAATACAAGCCTCTTGCAATAAACTCTGTGATAGATTTTTGTCAAGTATGAGTTAAAATCCATATGGGCACATATGAATACAGGTACAGGTAACTGTGCTTTAATAGTAAGAAGTAACAGTAAGAAGTAATTCTGTCTCCAAGTAAACATGAAATTAATTAGTATGAATGCATTTGATCAGAGTTTTTTTATTTGGTGAGACACACTTACTGTATCTTTTAAGCAATAATTCAACACTATATATCATAGGTTTCACCTAGTAGATACATCCAGGCACCTTATTTACATTATTAATTACCATAGCAAATTGCATCATTAATGGGTGGTAACTATTTGGGATGATTTTGGAAAATTATATGAAACTAATAATATCATCAAGATGCAGTTCATTAAACCTGACATTTCATGTTTCATTAAAAATAACATATGTGAAAATAATGGAAAACAATTTTGGTTTGCTATTTTCATGTGTTTAATATAATAACATACACTTAAATTTAGCACTATCTATGTACAGTATAAAGCAAATAACATGCAAATTTGACTGGTTAGGCTGCATATAACATTTTGTTCCCCCTATATTGCTGACTATGCTTAAATAGGTGATATCTCTGATTGCATCTAGCTAACATTAGATAGCTCTGCTATGAATATATCAGTAGTTATGTCACATTTTGTTAGAAGCTAGGTCATTTACTCAAAGCATATTCCTGTAATTCCATCTTGTCTAATTCTCTTTTCATTATAATGTTACAATCAGTTGTTTAGATGAAAAAAAAAGAAATGGGAAAATGATAAAAAGTAAGCAGTTTTCATAATTTGTTGTATTCTTCATTTCCCAAAGCATGTCAATAACACCCAAGGCTTCCAAAGCTGACATTAATGGTGTATGTACCTATGTGAAATCGTAGCTTGTCTGTACAGTACAGTACAGTACAGTACAGAACAGTATGTGCGATTGGAGTCTTGTCCTTCATTTTGATGAGTTATATGATACATTCATTATATCATCTGTCATAATGTAGGTCCCCTGATTCATTAAATCTGCATCAAAGATTTACAATGATAATTAACATAGGCAAAATATGTGAGGTAACTTCACCTGCCGTGACGTACAGTAGCATCCTCTTGATTATCTGTAGTTCTGAATAATGAATATGCATTATTGGATCCAAGTAAGTTTATCATTACTGGCTCCAAATTTTAGCTAGATGTATTCAAATTACATGTGGTGGTAGTTGTGATTCTCCAGAACATTGTGGGGTATAAATTTCACAGTGAGGAAAAATTTCTCAAGGGTAAAATGCTTGCTCAAGTTGAATCATCAGTGAACCTTTGTTTTTAGTTTCTATCATATTTCGAGCCAAAACCTGATGACAATTAAGTGGCTTTTTCAGTTGACATTGGTATTAATTTTGATGTTATTTGGATACTCAAATCCTTCAACAATGCATTAACCTTCTTGGTCCAGAGTCAAGCTTTATTTTTGAACAATTAAAGAAATAAACAAAACATTAAATTCTGTTTAGAATTTCCATCAATAAATAATTTCCATTGCATTGTGGGTATAGATTATTCCTAGTTGGTACTATAGGTTTGATGAAATTGACAATTTGGTGCCAAACTATATTACTACTAATAACATCAGAATTGATATGTATAATATGCGGTGATAGTGCATGAACTTCATGTCATGCCTGTGAAATAACAAACACGAGAAGAAATATTACCGATCATTGAACGTTTATAGCAATAGCCTTTTGAGTTTTATGTATGTATTTAGATCCTCCTGCAAGCAGGAACTCGCGAAGAAGCCATCATTGGCTTATAAAAGCAGCAAGCTGACCGAAGTCAGTCTCTTAGATGCATATTTAAAGTCCATGATTATGAATTGTCATTTATCAACAACTCTGTAACTGGACGACATGTATTATCTTGGAGTGACTCGAACTCGGGACCTTATGATTGAAAGGCACCGGCGTTAACCACTGAGCTAACACTCCAACATTTTATTAAAAATATTTCTTACATGAGTCCTAATATTTCCTCAAGCTTTGAGCTAAAAGGTTAGGCAAAAATGAATCAGTGAAACTACCCTTGATTTGCTTCCAGAAATGTCTCTATCCTCATTAGCAAGAAGAATAGATTTAAGAGGAGATGTTTTCTTAAAGAGCAAAGATAATATGATAGCTGGAAACATCCTTAAGGCAGTGATTGCAGCTCTTAATGAAAATGTGTTACGATAATCTGCATTCTGGTATTCCCGAAAGATTTCTCCCTTCTTTTACGTGTGATAGGTTCTCAGTAAACTATGTACTGGATTTCTCGATGCATTATGCAAATGACATCAAGCAGTAGTTTAACGTAGAGTATGTTTAGAATATTTAAAACTAGATTGGTATTGTATACATATCAGTATGAAGAGATCAGGGAATTTTGTAATCACGTAACAAGATGCTATGAAAAATGCACAAATTGTACACAAATACAAAGATATAGGACTGTACATAGCAGAGCTTTCAATGGCAGAACTGTAGCTAGTGTCATAAGTATTTCATGTAAACAAGATAACAAGATAAGGTCACAGTTCCGTACGAACAACGATAAAGGAAACTCCAGACGAAAAAACGCAATATGCTGGCACTTTGGATGGTAGAATGAAAAGGAAGGGCATTGACCGGAGGAGCCGGTCATAGAGGGTGCACGGTGTGAAAAGGTTACCATTCTAGGTACGGTAGAACTAGGGTGCTAAGGTTGTGGGGAGACAGGTAAGCGAGGAGCGAAGTAAATATCCAAACCAGTAAGGTTTGGGATTTTCATGAAAACAAGATAAGTGATGAAAAAGAAGACGTTAGGAGTTTCTTTTCGTTTCATATAGTGAATTAAGTAAGACTTAAAGATTTTGAAATTTAACAATTTGATCTTTACATTAATAAGTTTATTTATCCTGTACATCAGATTGCAGAATGGGCAAATTCCTATAGTATAGTGCAAAGATGTGGAGCAATTCTTTTACAGAATGATTTGATTTTATATAAAGAAAAAAAATCATAAATTCAAAACTGCTACACAAAAATTGAACACTAGATTAATTCCTGACATGGTCGATTTGATATATTGGGACACAAATTTATGCAGAAAGTTATTTTAGCACTTCAGTTGTAAGAGTTGGATGACTCCATCTCTCATTTATGTAATAGTACAGACTCAGAGCTATCCTCATGCCATGCCAGATTACCTTAGTCAAAAGCTGCAGTTCCTCTCCCTTTCTTGCACTTTTTGTTTTTATATTTTCATAAATCACAAAATTCTCCCTCAAGATCCTTAATGCCCATCAAAACAAAATTCATATAACCATGAAATCTTCTCTGTCACTTTTCATCGAGCAGATGATAAAGATGTTGATGTAAAAAGCAGTAAACTGTAAGCCCCTTAATTTATTTTGGCTTTACATCATCATGTTCGACAATATTGAAGATTATAAACATCTTGATAAATCTGTGTCTGTCGCTGTGTTACGTGTGTAACCTTCTAATGGTAGGGCAAGACAGACAAAAGTTTTACCAAACCTGCCATTTGTAATGCTACTATAAAATGTATGATTTCTTCGCCAATCAGTTGTGCCTATAGAAAAGATTTGCTTTGGTATTATTTTGCCTTAAGTCTAAATTTCATCAAGCTACCGTTGCTGTGGCCGAGTGGATAAAGGCGGTGGCATTTGAAGCAATGAGGCTTAGCAATCGGGAGGTTCTGAGTTCGATACCCGGCCAGGTCATAGTGAGGTGGGTTTTTCATCCAAGAGCAATCTACGGTTTTCCCATCTCAAATGACTTTCTAAATTGAAAAGATTCCAAATTTGAGTTTAAAACGTTGAATTGGAAGCCACCGGCGTGTAAGTTGTAATCCATAAGCCCTTGCGGGTTTCTCCCACATTTGTGGTCGCTTAAGCGTCATGAAAATAACTGCTGATTATTGTTATTATTACTATACTGTATATATCTTCCGTCCATATTTACTGGTCAAGGGCACAATATTAGTGGCTATTTGTCCCCAATGGCCTTCCATGAGTTCAATTATTTGTGTTGTTATATTCCTTCTTGTATTAAACTTATCTGTTTCTATGTTACCTCGGAAGATTTTCTTTAACTTAGGCATTTTTATTGAACGAATTAATGGTGGAGAGTAAATATTGTCACAGTGTCCACAATATTGTCTTTATGTTTATCGATTTTTAAAGGTTCAAGGTGAGAACAAACACAGAGAATATAAAACTGTAGGGGTCGAGGTAGGCAGAAATGTTTGTAGCAATATGTGGGATTTAGGAAATAATTATTTCCTTTTTTTTTTATTTGAAATGTGGGAACTTTAAACACTTAGATACTAAAACTAGTTGGTATGAAAAATTTCTCAACTTACTTCAAAAGGAGGAGGGGAGGAGGGGGGGAGGGGAGGAGAGGGGAGGAGGACGAGAGAGGGAGAGAAAGGGAGGGGAAGGGATTGGCTATTTATGTCATAAATAGTAAGTGAATACTTAAAGTACAAATATACGAGTCACTATACTAATTAGGAAAATGTGAGAAGATAAAACCAAAGAATCTTTCCTAACTCTACACTGACAAGAAAATTATTTTTGACAAAACCCTTTTTTTAAATGCTTTTATTTTTTGCATATATCTGAGGCGTACATTACGAGTCAATTAAATCTGAAAAATTTCAAGATTGATTGACGGATGGATAATTTCACTTTTGGTGGCTTTAGTCAAATACTATATACAAGTCAGGATGTATAACATGGTATGACATACATCCTGTTCCATTAATTGTGTCACAGACTTCACGGACATTATATCCTAAATGACTGTGTGGTCAAAGGCAACTGGAAACGGAAAGAACAAGAATAAGGCTATATAAACAAAGGCGAAACAAATACTGCCATTTGCAAACTTAATTATCTGCAACTTGCCATGTTTGACAGAAAAGAAGAGTACTTCAAGATGCTGGATTTATAATCAAACAGTTAAAATTACTGCATCGAAATTAAAATTGAGAGTACTTATATTTATCGCTAATACTATCAAATATCAGTAATTGATAATCATAACCAAACAGCATGACATGGTACCTTCATTTCCGCCTCAACATTATTAAGGCGGGGAGGGTAGGATATGTATATAGGTCAAGCCATTCTAATTAATAAATGTGTGCATAAAGCAGGACGTTGAAATACATCTGTGTTATTTTGAGAAAATTAAAAGACACCCATTCCCTATCCCTAGTCTCCTCTGCCATCCCGAACCTTTTCCCTATCCCCTTCCCTATCCCCTGTCTCCTCTGCTATCCATAACCTGTCCCCTATACCCTCCCATATCCCCTGTCTAATCTGCTATCCCTTACCTTTTCCCTACCTCTTCCCCTATACCCTCCCCTATACCCTGTCCCCTCTGCTATCTGTTTCCTTCCCTTCCCCTTCCCTACATACTTTCGCAGTCCCAATATGTCTTTGTACTCGTCCCAATCCACATACCCTATTTTCCCCCCTATCTCCCCCTAAGGTCCCTCCTCAGAACCCACCCCCCCCCATTTTCTCCCCATTCCCTCCTCTCTATCACTTCTTTGTCCTTTCTCATTTTTTGCTGCCAAGAAGTAAACCTAGATTTTCTACAGGTATGATGAACAGCCCTAGCTGACATTGTTCCTTTGATCTTGGTCACATTCATATTAATGTGTCATTGATGGCCTGTGGCGTGAATATTACAAGGAAAACACTTTAGTAAGGAGCTGTGCTGTAAAGTAGTTTAAACATCTGACTCGAATAGGCTATCAATTATCACAAATATAACTCCATCTGTTGGTTCTACAGTGAACAAGAAAATTTCATACCAATAAAATTTCACTACAGTACTATTGAAAAATACCTCGATCAAACTTGGTATTATCAACGGATGGATATCCGTGTTGCAAAATTTAACAGGTTTGGAAATTTATGAGTGACAAGCTTACCTGTCTCCTCACAACCTCAAACACATCACTTCCAAGTGCAAAACACACGTTCTTAACACTTTGGGTGGTAGTATGAAGAGGTAGGGTCCAGTCACAGAAGGGGTCTACAGCTAGTGTTAACAAGATTACCAGTTCAGTCCAGGCAACTGAACGAAGTAAATACAGTAGCTGCAACATCACTTTATTTAATGTGTCATACACTACAGCAATGTGCCGACATGTAGTCATAGTTTTGTTAAGTACTGTAGCTGTGAACTGTGTACATGTAACCCATAATCACTGGAACATTGTAAATACTCCAAAATCATCTATAAAAGCTAGGCAATCAAACAAAGACTAATTCTCAACTATCTTGACATTTGTTCTTAACTTTTTTAATATGTTAAGCACCCTGTTTGCAAAGAATATGACCCCATAATAAAAAATTAAAAAATTCATCGACTTAATCCAGTGTAAATTTGCTTTCAACGGAATATGTAAATACATCTAAATGGCCAATAGTTTGTAAGTAAACATGAAGTAAACTTCAAACATTTGCATAGAGCTTCTTCAGAATCAAACTTTGTAGCTGTGTTTATTGTTATGTTGTGGCTTACATAGGTTAAATGTACAGACTGTGATCTGTTCAAAATCTCTTTGATGGCCATAACAAAGGTTATGAGTATGAAATCCTTGACTGCTATCAGGCAGTTGTTAGGATATTAAAACTTCCTAGTCTTACATACTGACAATCAGCATGTTTAATATATATTATTCATAATTCATAAATGTTTCTGCAGAGTATTCAATTCTTACCTTCTATTGAAAAAATCAAAACTGAAACTTACAAGATGTTGTTTTTCACAAAGCAATGATTCATCGACAGGTCACAAAGGCACTTTACCTTTCTTTTTAAATAAAATATTTTAAGACAGTTTGATGAACCTGTTCTCTTGATTGAAATAAAACAGCCAAAGAGATGAGTCACATTTAAGACAGTCATTGTACTCTTTGTTCCGATAAATTCGTATTTAATAATTTCTTACCAGCTCCTATTGAAAGGGACAAAATGAAACTTTCTGGATGCTGCTTTCACAAAACAATAAGTTTCAATGATTCATCAGTCACAAAACCTCACTCACTGTTCTTCTTAAACAATACATTATTTGGAACATAAACCTACAGTATCCTCACGGTTAAAAACATTGAGTTGAAACACCCATATTAGATGGCTAAAATGTAATCGTTGTTACTCAAATTCTAATAATTTCTACGGTACACCACCAGTTATAAAAATTCTCCATTAAATATAGTCACCAAACAACTGACAGATTGGTATCGTTATGCTTCCATAATAAAACAATGTTTAGCAAAAAATAAGGATAAATCTAAATATTTTAATATTAATCGAAACAAAAATTTAGGATTTTTCACAAGAGTATATATACTTACGCATGTCATACTGGATAACATATAAAATTGTTAGCGGTGCTCATTCCACATGTATGACGCATGTAACAACTGAATATCAACCAAGTCAGGTCAATGACAAAATTCAACAAATGAGTACCAACACACACGACATTCGTTGACGAACACGGTAATGTTATATCGAACGACAAGTCTCACAACAAAATGAAGCTTTCCTTTCCGACAGAAATACTCTTCTCAGATCTTAAAAACAATGTTCACTGTGTTTTATAGTCATCAACCTTTCGATTGTAACAAACAATAAGAACCTGTAGGATATCAGAAACTACTTCCCTAGTTGGCAGAATGTTTCAGTTTTGATAAAATCATTGCAAAGTCTTTGACCAGTGTTTACTGACCGTTTCACTCTCGAGTCTGACTTGACGCATGAAGAGTTCGATAACCGATATCGTTTGTTTTTATTATCTTAGCTTGATGTCATGTCCTTCCTGTTTTCGATAGTCGACTAGGAAGTGGGTGGCTAATTGTTTAAATAAAGTTTTACCAGAGTTTTACCAGAGAAAGTTTGAAAACTGGACAATATTGCATCCTTTCGTTTCTAGACTCAGAATTCATATGAAGGTATGTAATTCAATATCTTCAATCATGTACACCACAGTGATCAAAGAGTCATGGACATGGTCTTTTTCTCTTCTGAAAGCAACATTTTGAGTTGGTCTGAAGTTTTTCTGATCATAAAGAGTATTAATTTAGATTGCCACTGACCAAACTAAGACTCTTTCTATACATTCATTTCCCTGCCAAATGAATGAAATTGAATGATTGATTAACGAATCTAATTCAATCCTCGACATTTCGTCATGAAGCCAGACACTTTTCACAGTAGTTATAGCACACATGTAGAAGCAAATTTCAACTTTCAAAAGTTCTGATGTTTGCTCTTGACCCTACTTGGAATGAAATTTGACTAAAAGTCAAACTAATGTATTTCTTTGATATTATTGAGCTAGTACTGAAATATTTATCAATGTTCAACTCTAAATGCAGCTTTTAATAATGTATGCTACTTAATTGTTGAAACTGTTTACAGCAAAATGTTGCTGATCATATATGATTGTATGGTCCCTCCATATACACCTGTAAAGATATTGATACCCCACAGTTCCATTCTCTTACAGGGCTTCTCTCCTAACTGCTAAAATAACAAAATTGCTCTCTCAAAATGAAGTTGCCAAGAAGGTTAAAAATGTTTCTCAGAAAGATGAGATCAATTTAATTTCTTAAAATCTCTTCTTCCAAAATTCTACTTTTCAAGTTTCAGAGTGCTATCTAGAGCAAGTTGGTAGCTTGCTACTGTAAATCATCTGGAAGTAAGTCAGGGAGGATGGGAAGGGGAGAAGGAAGGGAGGAGGAAGGGGTCAGAAAGGGGAAGAGTAGTACTGTAATATGGAAAAAGAAATTGGTAAAAGATGTAACAGTCAATGTAGAATCAAGCATGAATGGAAGATAATTAAAGAGAAACTCTTGCAAGAAACTGGACTGTGTGTAATGACATTGTAATATTCTTTCTTTTAACATTATTCTAAAGGTAGTATATAGGCAAACAAATTTAAAACAGGCTTCTGTGTTAAAAAAAAAAAAAAATTCTGGATAAGGCAGCACTGGTCAGGCTACCACTCATAACATTGTGAACATAAGTTTGGAACTCACAAAAGTTACCAACACCCTACAAAAAAAAAATCTGAAAAGTGAAAAGTGAAAAAGGCAAAACGTTTAGGTGTTCTCCTTCTTGTCCTTAATAAAACTATGTTGTTAACTGCTAAATAGATGTTTTGGGGGCACCATACAATTAACAGAAACTGTACAGATAATGTATTATAGTTAGGTGTCATTAACCGAACCGACCTCTGTTTCCTTCAACATAGACTGTATGTTATAGACTTGAACCACATACCCTATAAGCGAACCGCATGAACATCCTGTTATGTTATTCAATACATTCCTGTACATTGACATATGAAATGTGATATCTTGCATACATGTCTCAACTAAAATATCTATGGGAAGTCTCTTCCAGTTCCGATCATTTCTTTCCTTCAAAGCGGGTCACTGTGAGAAACATTCGCAGCTGCAGGGGGGACCTGTAAGGTGGTAAATTGGGAATGTCGACATTGGCAGAATGTCGGTTTTACCCGTTCAACCCTTTCAATACGAACCATTCCAGGAATGCGGTCTCGCATTGTAATTCAATAAATAACACATCGCTACAGACAACAACATGAGCCAGTGTGTATATACTAGAGAGACACCAGGTAGAGAGACTGCACCAGGAGTAGCACCTCAGCCATGATTCTCCTTTATTGCCTTCTCAATATCCCCCAAGCAGTACTAGAGCTCTATCTGATACTGTCAAACAGCTGGCAGTGCGCACATTGCTGCTAAACCCAGCAAGTTTGTTAACATCGTCCAATACAAAATGTCAGCAAGTGTATTCTGCACTTTGCAGCCTATCGTGAACCTATACTTTGCTCAATTCTCCCTCATGCAGTACAGATGTCTGACTGTTTCCTGCAGGCACATTCTAAAAGTTATTACAATTTAAATTTCACCTAATGAGATGCATAACATATAAAGTCTCAATTTGATTTTTACTGGCCAGCAACAAAGTACTACCTACTATATGTACAACAGATTCCATTATATATACTGTATTTTTATTTTACCTGACGACTGAAATGAACATATACAGTATCTTTTGATGCTTTGAGATGCAATAGCAAATGAGTGCCTTCAAAGAACAAACTTCGGTAACCAATGTCACATTTAACTGTATTAACTAAGACATTAGGACGATTTCCTTGCAACGAAACAACCTCTAGCAACAAAAACAGTTCACACACAACCCAACATACATTATTATATGACATACATTATTATATACCCAAGCTGTGCTATAGAAATGGTAGAGAGAAAGTAACAAGTATGAACTGAAAGTGAGGAAGTAGAAGTATTTATTCATCCCTTTTAAAAGCAACAAAATGAGTAAGACTACTGTAAACACATAGTCAGTTGAACTGAGTACATAATAGCAGGCCTAGAATTTCACAATGTTTAGCCACACTATGCTAAGAAACTGTCAGGGCAGGAAATAATAATCTGGTAGTTGGCTAAAATCAAATTCCCACTTCCAGTTTCCTTGACTTTAAATACAAAAGTAACATTGAATTTGCAAAGTTGGCAGAATATACAAAAGCCTTTCTTCCTTTCTTTCTCGTTTTCCTAGCAAACAGTGATATCCATTGGCAGGAAGCCCTGGTTCTCATAATATTCTGGCTTAATATTAAATGGCTGTACTCACACCGGTCCTCATAGATTTGTACTCCTATAGTACATATATACTCAGGAAATTTTGAAACCCTAGTATAGATACTAATTGCAAGGCTAAACTTACAAGCACTGGATGGAGTTTAAAGCCAATGTGTACTCATACTCCAGCTGCTTACAGGTGGGAATTCTACCGGTACTCATGTCAAGCTGTTGTACTCATTTCAAAGTTTGGCCAGGGATTTTTAAGTTATAGAGGAAGAGGGGGGGGGGGGCCTGGATTTCCACAGGGAAGAGGAAAAGGGAAGATTTTTAATCCATAC
>JAAAKB020116179.1:0-12844 GCA_010014835.2 Apostichopus leukothele | reverse complement strand
AGCAGCCTATACTGAAACCACCTCAAATTAACATCACTAGAACACTTGAATGGCACTGAACAATAAAAAGACCAATCTTCCTCAGTAATATCGAGGGTACCACACCATTTCGTATAGGATTTCTGAATCAACTTCGATTCCTGTAGTAACTTGTTGTAAATATCTTTCGAACGGAACATACCATTGTAAAGCATTTTGTTAAAGTAGCAATTGTTTGGAAAAGCAATATCCATATTCCCATCCAGAGCAGGTCCATTCCAAAAAGTTTTAATGGAGTTAATAATACCATAATATTCTACAAAATTCGTGGAAACAAGATATTTTTGGATGAAATTGTCAAAACTATAAAAACTGCCATCAACTGTGACAAAATCGCAAACAAAACGGATACCTTTGTCATACCAGCGCTTGTAATACACTGGACTGTTACCAATTTCAATCAGCCCATTATTCCAGAGAGGCAAAGTTAATATGGTCGCATCATCATTAATGGTAGATAGCTCATCTCGAATAAATATATATGTTATTTCGAAGAGATTTCTCCAAAAGGGGTTAGCAGATCTCAAACTAGCTAATTTTATATAGAAATCCCCATTGGTAAAAAACATGTCGGTGCAAATATTATATTTACGTAAATAACAAGAGCTGAAGCTGAAATGATCACTCTTCAGAAGACGACCAAAAATGCTTATTTTGAGTGCCTCACAGTGTTTAGAAAAATCTATCATATTCAACCCTCCATCTGCATAACTGAGCTTTAATTGTTTACGGCTTATACGGTCTGGTTTATTTTTCCATACGAAACGGAAAAATAGAGAATTTACCCTATTTCTATACTCCAAGTCAGGCAGCGGAAGTGACATAATATAATAGTTGAAACATGGTAACATGAGAGACTTAACAATTGTAATACGACCAAGAGCTGTAAGATAACGCTTTTCCCACAATTTTATCACATTTGAAACTTTATTCAATGCTTTATCGTAATTTTTTTTAACCATGCCCCCCAAATCTGTATTGAAAACAATTCCTAAAAGAGTGAAATCTTCACCTGTGTTCCAACGAATAGCATACTTCTTATCAATTGGAATGGAAAGCCCTCTCAAACTACCCAGTCCCACTAAAAGGGACTTGTCCAAATTCAATTTGAGACCAGACAAATCTCTGAAATAGTCAAGTTGTACCATAACCCTATTGAAAGAAGTACTGTCACCATGCATAAAAAAGGTTGTATCGTCTGCGTATTGAACAGTTTTGAAAATCTGTCCCCCAATATCAATACCACGAATAGAATCATCACTGTTAACGAGGCTATTCAAAAGTTCAGCAGAAAGAATAAATAAATAAGGGGACAGAGGGTCACCCTGCCTACAACCACGCTCAATGGGAAATTTTTCTGACAGAAAACCATTTACCAACACTGATGAGTAATTATCACTATAGAAAGTATCAAACCATCTAATAATAGACGGCCCAAAGTTAAAGAGATTAAGAAGTTTTCTAATGAAAGTAACTGATATACTGTCAAAGGCCTTTTCAAAATCAACCCCAAACAAAATACCCGGTGTATTATCTAACTCCAAGGAATGGATAATATCATACACTGTGCGAATACTGTAACCAATGTACCTACCACCAAGAAAGCCACTCTGGTTAGGAGAAATAATATTGGCCAATACTTTTTTCATACGATTAGCAATACATCAAGATGCAATTTTATAGGGAACATTCAACAGAGATATTGGTCTGCAATTATTTAAGTAATAACGTGGTTTGCCACCTTTCGGAATTATGGTAATCACACCATGTTTTTGTGTGACAGAAAGATTTTTTATACCCAAAATTCAGTGACCGTAATAAGAAGGGACCAATATTGTCCCAAAAACATTTCAGAAATTCAACGGAGAAACCATCAGAACCTGGCGACTTATTCTTCTTCATGGTCCTGAAAACTCCTGTAATTTCCTCATATGTCAGAGGCACTTCCAGATCACTTGATTGATCAGTAGATAATTTCACAATGTTATCTGAGAACTTCACATGGAGATCTTCATTTCTTAAAAAAGCATCATTACATCTATAAAGTTCACGATTATAAACGGAACACATCCTTTCGAATTTGATCCTGGTCGTAAATATCATGGTCATCTGCATCTTTCAACTGACTAATAGTTCTACTGACCTTATTTCTCTTCTCTAAATTGAGAAAAAAATTACAAGGCTTCTATCCATATTCCACCCAATCAACCCTAGCTCTTACCATACACCCATTAAGTCTTTTTTCACGTAACTTCTCCAACTCCCGATTCAACTGATCGATATAATTCTTTGTGTCCTCACTCTCATTATGAAAAGGCTCAATACGATTAATTTCCTCAATAAGATATTTTTCTCTACTGTTTTGGACCTTCTTCTTATAGGAGGAATAAGAAATTGATGCCCCCCTAATATTCAAAAGCAGCATTTCAAAGAGAAGCTGATCATCAATAACAAACTGAATATCCTTTCTTGGAATTGTATTTAAATTAGAGCGAATATATGGGAAGCATACATACTGATCAATCGTTGAGTCAATCACATCATTGACTTTCTTCAAGTAACCTTCATCATCAAGCAAAGAATTATTGAACTTCCAAATGCCCCTACCCATCCTAATTTCATTGAAGTTAAAAGATGTAGTAATTAAAGAATGATCAGTTCTATAACCTGCTGTGATAGATGACTTCAACACCATGTTGAGTAAACCAGAAGAAATTAGGAAAAAATCTAATCGACTTTGCTTGACTGGATTTCTTTGACGCCAGGTAAACCTTCTCTCATTAGGATGCAAAACTCGCCACACATCAAACAATTCTAAATCACTCTGCATGTTTAATACTGCCTGTCTAGCTTTGGGATTATTAATATGAAGATAATTATAAGTATCAACTTCAGGATCAACAACGAGATTCCAGTCCCCAACAATAATATTATGAGGGGTATTAAAATCCTCAATAACCTCCTGAATGTTGTTAAAAAAAATTGGAGTATCGTTATTAGGCCCATAAAGGACCACGAGAGTGAATGTAAGTCCTGCAGTCTCAATGATTAATGCAATATAATTACCCTCATTATCAGAATGATGTCTACAAACAGTAACATTTCCTGTTGACTTTATACAAACAGCGACCCCCCTTGAATTAGTCGTCCCAGGTGAAATATAACAATCTCCATCCCATTCTGAGAGAATACTATCAACCAAGTGTTCATCCCAATGAACGTCTTGTAAACAATAAATGTCACTTTTCACCTGTGTCAAGTAGTCAAAAACATCCTGTCTTTTATTTTTATTATTAAGCCCCCGGCAATTGAGGGACGAAATGTTGAAACTATTCGCCATAAGAATACTTCATATTCACCACTCCAAGAAGCAACACATCATGCAAGAGATTTTTTATAACAAAGATACAAACATAAAAAACAAAGAACAACACAGAACAAAGCACCAATACGGTGCTGAAAAACAAAGAAACAAAGAAACACATACGAAAAAAAGATAGCACGATCATCCAACCAGGAACACACATCCCACTATAGCAGTTACCTCTATCGAATCCTCCATGATTCAAAACAGATACATGTAGACACTTCAGTCTGGGTCCATGTCTCTCATTTATATATTTTATGTCTACTCCCATCGGTCTTCACCACGACTATACAGGCTTGTACGGATCGCGGAACATAGGCGTATCTGACTCCGGCCCCTTGCCTAACTTCTGGTAGTTTCGCCCGAAGAGCTTTCCTAGCATCTCGAATGGCTGGACAAACATCATCGCTGATAAAAATCTTTGCCCCCCGATATGGCGTGTCCTTCAGTTTGCCTGGAGCTGCTTGGAGTATTTTATCCCTGTCACTAAGGTCACGGAAACGGACGTGGATCGGCCTCGGTTTCTCCTGTGATGGGTTCCTCGGGCCCCCAGGTGTACGGTGAACCCGTTCAAGGTTGATATTTGTGAAGCCCATCAACCCGTGTAAAATATCATCTTTTACGATTGTCTCACACGATTCGTTATTTGATTCAGAGACTCCAAAGATGATTAAATTTTGCCTTCTCGACCGGTTCTCCAAATCATCCAGCCTCTTTTGTGTGGATTCCTCAATGTTGGCTAGCTTACTTCCTAACCCTTCAAATTCCTCTCTCGTAGCTTTGCATTTCATAACTTCTTTCAATTCGACCAGTCAGAAATTCTTGTTAAATCAATATGATTTAAGAGTGGTTTGCTTTCAAGTTGTGCGAATAAAGCTCTGAATCAAACTAATACGGTCAGAGATATTGCTATAAAACTGTACGATTAGAGACCTTTGCCATAGCAACACCACAGCAAAGGTATTATAACTGTTAGGAACGCGATTTTGAAGGATTTTATGTGTACCTATTTCTTTATGTTTCACAGAAGAAGCAAATATTTGGAATGGAGGCTAATAATTCTGAAGAGCGGTCTTCTCGATCCATCCTCTTAGTTGACGGCAAAGAGGGAGATGCAGCTGTAGAAGAAGAACTCGAAGAAAGATGGTCATGGGCCTATAGATGCAAAACGCAATTAGCTTCAGTTATATCAAGACGAAAAGGATTACCATGGGCACTACTAGCGGGCTGCTCTGCTGCAACACAAATCATTATGATTGGAATGTATTCCGCGAATCGAGTCCTTGGCAATCTGTTTTTACATTCAGTGTCTGTATAGCATTTGTGCCACTTTTATTTGTGAGATGGGAACCAGAGGAAACTCAAGACTTGTTAACTTTAACAATTTCAATTGCTATAGGTCTTTTTGAAGTCCTTTCTAATGTCTTTCTTACTTTATCGATTACACACATTTCATCGGGAGACGGGAGACGTGTCCGTCATAACCCAAAATTTACCAGTTACCTCAACAATTGCTGCTTGCATATTTCTCGGTGAGGTTCTAGACAAGATGGATATTTTAATTATCATCATTAATGGAATTGGATTAATTGTAGTCTCAAAGCCATCTTTCCTGTTTCCTTCTGAATCTTTAGATTATTTCGCAGAAGCCAGTGTTTCTTCGGCTTTCTTAGGTGTAAGTATGTCAGTGTTGAGTTTGTTGTGTGCTGCTTCCGTGAGTGTATTATCCCGTTATTTAGTCCGAAAGAATGCAAACATCGCATACTTAATAGCTGCTCTTAGCGGTATGTGGGGAATATTTATTTCGACGATAATTGCTACCTTGACCTCATCATGGAAATCGCCAGATTCTCTGTTGGAATGGACCATGGGCATGTTTGCATGACGTCATAATCAACCAGCTAATTGATTGGCCAACACTTGTTGGGGCCACTCTTGTAGTAGGATCAACGATAGCATTATTTTTAAAAACAACTCTGTAGCGGGTCACGTGCTGGTTTTTGTGTAATTCAAGCTACGTTAATTTTGCATGATAATTAATCTGCGTGAATTGTGATCATGTTTTCTTCAAGTTTGGCTTCCTCGCTCGGACAGAGAATTGACTGTCATAATATTGCTTTGCTTGCTCCCGGTATTAACCTGGAGGACTTTTCTAAAATCAGTAAATCTACATATCGATATGGGATAATAAAATACAAAAATGTTCGAAGTATGCACTTGTTGATATGTTAATTGAATCTAGGTAACAGGTAACAACAGGTGGCAACTATGAATATCTGACTACTGCAACAGAAGTACTAAACATTATCGATATGTTCAATGAGACATATGGGAACGAGAACAATCCATCACGACATTGATATATGTTTAAAATAATAAATAACTATGTGGGTTGTGTTGTAAGTCTCAAAGAAAAGAGCGATATTCGAGTATATAGAATCTAATCAATGTATATAATCGTAATCATATATAGGTACATTAAATATGTAACATGGGTCAATTCTCTGTCATATTATATTTGTTATTTTATGTGAACGACCTCAATCGTTCAACTGATAACATTTCCATGATTCGTTATGGTGACGACATTAACCCTTTCTGTTCCGGGCCTGACCTAACATCAATAACCGATACCGACTGTTGAAGAAGAGCTGCATAATGTATTGATAAGGTTTAAGGCTAACATACATGCACTCAATGTCAAAAAGACCTGTTCTGCGATGTTCTCTACTCGTAGTCAGTACATCCATTCAAGATGTAAGAGACTTTATATATCTATTACCATAAAAAAAAAATCTGCCATGTTGCTACGTTCTTACGTGGTTACATTTTCAGTAGTTTAACTTAGCAACATCACATTGATTAATATGTGCAGCAAAGTTTCTAGAGGATTCGGTATTCTCAACCGTCTGTGATTTCACCTGCCAAAAACAATTCTCCATATATAGAATATCATTATATTACCTAACTTATCTTGCTGGAGCTCTGCCTGGGCAACAACTACCCTTCGCGACTGCACTGCAGAAACTTCATGTTCTTCAAGAATGGGCAGTGCGTTACATAACAAACATCGTTGTCTCTTTCTCACAGTATAATGCTCGTTTCGGTAAACTCTCAACACCCTCAATATTTATAACATTTATCGCCAGCAAACTGCAACTTTTGTTACGGGGCGCTACCTAAGTGTTTCAAACTCTTTGTTTTTCCTCAATCGATTCCCCTTATACAACTACCAACAGTCGCTTCAACAAATCTCTCAACATTCCTGTAAATCGTGTGATCTCCTTCTGATCAGGTAGGGTAGGCTACTACACCTGTTTGAATAGTTTGCATTCTTACAAACGCCAGCACCTAGTACGGAAGTCCATATAGTGCATGATCCTCTCACGTGTGCTAGTTAAAGGAAACTGATCCCATAATTGGTAGAAATTGTGTAGGCTACTTTAACACTGTCCACTTAGTGGTCTACTGTCGGCAATGTTCCTTTGGTTGTTAAGGATTAACTAACTGAGCGAAACATAGACGCATCACATGCAGTCGAGTGAGATTTTAAATCTCCATCAAATATTTCTTATACGTCTTTAAGTTTACACTATTAATGTGTGGGGCTGAGAGTAGATCGGTTATTTGGTTTACGTGCCCATTCTCTATATTGGATGACGTATCTCACACAGTACTATTAATGTATCAATGCTACCTGCTAAATGTCAGGAGGGTGATGATGGAAGGTTGTAGGTGGCGCATGTTACCAGTTGCAAATGGATTAGAATAAGTGTGAACTATAGAAAGACCAAACATTCTTAAAACATAAGATCGAAATTTAAACACTTCCTGACGCAGGACTTCTTCCTCTTCACTACTCCGCCACAACTCAGCTCACTCCTTCAACAAACTTGAAGACTGGTGTGATCTAATGATATAATAAATGATACCCTGTAAAGGAACGTAATACTGTAAGAAATCTACCAGGTGCCTTTTATTAAATATAAACAGTAGTAAGATGTGTAGACAACCTCTTTAGGGTGTCACTTTCAATTAGATGGCATGCAACAAGTATATATAGTTGCCTGAAGCTAATTGACCATTTAGCAGGATAGGCTTCGTGTGCTGAGACAGGTTGCCAAGATTGTTAGCATTACATTTAATAAACTTTTACCATCTGACCTGTCTTGTTTAGCATAATATTAATTGTTAGCATTGCGCAAACTCTTCTTAACGCTTAGACTGCGTGTTATACATATTGTTGTATTTACAACTCTTTTCCGAAGTCCTGAAGACAACCGAAGTAGACCACGGTCACATTACAATACAACGTGCTGGTCAGTTAACAGGAGTGGACAACCGAAATAGACCACGGTCACATTACAATACGACGTGTTGGTCAGTTAACAGGAGTGGACAACCGAAATAGACCACGGTCACATTACAATACGACGTGCTGGTCAGTTAACAGGAGTCGACAACCGAAGTAGACCACGGTATTATTACAATACGACGTGCTGGTCAGTTAACAGGAGTGGACAACCGAAGTAGACCACGGTATTATTACAATACGACGTGTTGGTCAGTTAACATGAGTGGACAACCGAAGTAGACAACGGTCACGTTACAATACGACGTGTTGGTCAGTTAACATGGAGTGGCTGTTCTGTCGGTTACCATATCCGTGTGACCTTTCACCAAGAAACTAACGTTATCCAAATTCTCAGTATATATCTCGTTTTTCCTCGCCAATTCCCTCAGAAGGTCGCCATGTTGCTGTAAGACTATTAGCACGACTGATTGGCTGCGGATTACAATGAAAAATATGTGAATTAAGATAATAATGGATGAATACGCATGAATTACTGATCTTACTAATATAATCATGTGTTTTACTTAGGCTATTCCCTAGTTTCTTGCGAACACTGGGCTAAGTACGACTGCAACTACAAACTGCATCTATGTAGTCGTATGGGTAATGGTAACTGCAAATTTAATTGTTAAATGGAGATAACGCGGTAGAATGTAATTCTTTCAATCTGCTGAATGGGGTAAAAGTCTTTTATTTGCTAATATCCCATGTCATTGCATCCTGTACAGTATGTCTTAAGGGGTTAAGGTATGTTATTGTTAATTCACCATGTCATTGCATACTATATACGTTGCGTGTATAGTTAATTTTATTACTGCTAATGTCCCATGTCATTGCATGCATATATACGTTGCGTGTAGTTAAGTTTTTAACTGCTAATGACCCATGTCATTGCGTGCTATATGTGTTGCGTGTAGTTAAGTTTGTACTGATAATAACCCATGCCATTGCATACTTGTAACTGCTAATGACCCATGTCATTGCGTATTATATGTGTTACGTGTAGTTAAGTTTGTTACTGATAACATCCCATGTCATTGCATATTATATGTGTTACGTGTAGTGAAGTTTGTAACTGCTAATGACCCATGTCATTGCATATTATATGTGTTAAGTGTAGTTCAGTTTGTTACTGCTAATGTCCCATGTCATTGCATGCTATATACGTTGCGTGTAGTTAAGTTTGTTACTGTTAATGTCCAACACTTGATTTAATTTATTAAATTGATACCTTGGAAACATTTTGCTGTATAAATTTAGGCTCCCATGCGCTTAATCCGGGCCTGTGTATGCATGGGTAATTGTTGGAGTGTACAGTCTGTTATACTACACACACAAACGTTGCACAGTGTATATAAATCTATTACACATTTAGCCTTATTTCAATATTCTGTGCTTTTTTCGCCATTGGTTGCTAAATTAAATCAGGACAATATGGCGATTTCCACTTAATCCTAGGACACCAAGAAGCATAAGTTTATTTATTTCTTACAAGTCTTTCTGGGTGTCGACACAGTTATTAATATCTCCAATCAATTCATTTAGGCAGATATCGCCTTACTTATACCTAGGCCAACTACAAGCATAAGTTTATTTATTTCTTACAAGTCTTTCTGTGTGTCGACACAGTTTTTAATATCTCCAATCGATTCATTTAGGCTGTTATCATCAGTTACTTCATCGCTTAAAAACCCAGAGGATGGTTCACCGATAAGGAAGTGACGGACCTGATTAAAGTAAAAGAAATATACCATTTTACTTCAAAAATCGTGACGCCGCTGCTTTGGTGTTTAGTTCAGCTGCGGTCGGATCCAAACGTGTATATGAATCTAATTAGATAACTGTATTAATATGCAATAGACTTGTAACAATGAAACAGGAGAAAGAAGGAATAATAACACACACATTCATGAATGCTATGCTATAGAGGACACTTTATACACTTTCCTTTCTAACTTAACAAAATTGGATGCTTACAGGATATCGCAATCATCGCTAGATGCTTAATAATTGAATGAACGTTGGTTTTCGCATAGTTCCCAGTAATACTATAACTCTTTGATATACAAATATAAAATAAAAGACATTAGATTTCATGTAGTTTATGTGAATGCTAAGGTGTTTGTAATACAACCATGGATGCCTTTATAGGTTCCATTTGATATTAAAATATTCGTGTACTTACTGGCAAGGTGTTAATCAACTTAAACTTGTGAAGTTAACTCTGCTACAAATTTGTGTTCTCTCGATGACTTATTCTAAGTTAAAGAATCCAATCTGCCAATGTGAACTGTGTCCTAAATTAAAAGAGGTATTTTGAAATAATTTATTGTCAATGTTTGCAATACCTTAGCGAGCAAACCCAAGCGTGGTTTATTCGGATAGTCGACGTACGTAGCGCTGTATACTTTCCTTTGAAGAAAAACAGGCAGCTTGCTCTCCAAGGAATAGGTAACGTCAACCTTGACAAAGGAAAGAGCAAGATATATTATTCCGTTGTTTCAGAATGAATATGTGCTGTTCACTTTCAAACTCTTTCAGACACGTTTGTGATTAAGGCAACTTTTTCGCAAATTTCACAAATTCTAGCGCCGAGTATTAGGGAAAATAAGATGAAAATTGAGCATGATTCCAAACCACCATACTAGTAGCTAAAATAGACATTGTATTTTAGGAGCTTGTTGTATGAGCAACCTTTCGCTTCTTACCATGAAACTTATAAGCAAACTATAATTTGCGTATGATATGCGACTACTTTGTTGTATTAGTAAGAGAGTTGATAATTTAGGCATAATGAGACGAGCAAATTGTTATTACGAAATATACTTTTAACAAGGAATGTGTTCTTGCCTTATGATATACCGGAATTAGAGTTTTACTTGCAATAATCAGGCTAATAACCTACTAACTTCAAAAACCCTCACAATTGATGTTAAAATTATCGACACACTAGGTGCGACAATTCAGATGCAAGTAGTATTAATGCTTGCCAATTAACATGATACATATTCATGAAGTTTGACTAGTGAGAGAACTGTGGTAGCCAAGCAAGACATTAGACCCATGATTTATGTATTGTTTTTTTTTACCATTCATCATGTTGTGTTCTGTAAAACCCGCAGTCTGAATTACATTAATAAATTGCAATATATCTCACTATACTTCACTACTTCTAACTATACACTCCCAGTATAACTCAAAAAGATCACTATGCTTCACCACGCCTCACTATTTTGCCCCTCATATCCATGTACTTCTGCACATCTCTTTATACTTCACCACAAATCACAATGCTTCACAACTAACATCTCACTATACTTGAACACATCTCAGGTTACTTCATCAAACCTTACTTTACATATTATACTTCACCATACCTCACGGTGATTCACCGCGCCTCCCTGTACATTGCTCAATCCTCAATTCAAAATATCGGTCTATAAGCAGAGCAGTAATAGGGCTAGCTTCACTCTGATAAGTATCGACAATGCAATAACATGATAATACTCAATATGATTTAAGAATAAAGTTACGTATATGATATGAGGAATGCAACTCCTTTAGCCCGCATGTATAGAGAGAGAGAAGCAATTTTGCTACTAACGGAAAGATGTTTCATGTGAACTGTCCCCGGATGAATACCACGTTCCGATGGAATTCTTGCATTGCTATATTGGTAGATACCATATTAAATGGTAATATCTTTAGTGCACTATGCTGAATATTGTGTGTAAATCGACGTGCAACTGATTTTCTGCACTGTTTTTTTCTTCCACCAGATACTGATATATGGTACCAGTAATATACTATAATCGATAGATCGGACTGCTGTGTTGACGTTGTGAATTAATGCTGGTTGAATCTCGGTGTATGAAACCTATGATTACTATCGTACATATACGATGTATTCCCCTTGATAACGATATCCGTCAACGAAATGTAATGAGTTGATTAAAAACCGCAATTAGAAATGATTTACCCTGTATTTAGCAACCTACTATTAAAGCTTGTACATATAGAACTACAGCTATCTGGAGGTATGGTGGCAACAATGTTTGGAGGTATCAAGAACTAAACCACTTATCGCAGTTATAGATCTTACTATCATATACGCAGATATAGTCAAGGACAAATGTCAAATGGGTTATTGTTAGCTATTGAAATGAACAAAACATCTTATTAACGATACACAAGAGTGATGCCAAAATAATGGTTTCTTATCAATATGCCATATATACCAAACACATTGCTACACATGCAAAGCTTTCGAAGTTGCTACAACGATACGTAATGAAATGCCATCAGTAAAGTCTTGCTTAGTCATCAATGAAGATAACAGCATGAAGAAATTTCTATTGATATCAATTTGTGGATAATCGGGTTGTCATTTCGGGTGACGTTTCTTGCAAGTTTAAGTACTCGATAAAAAGTTTGGTAAACATACCTGCAGCGACATCCTCTTGATGTCGGAGGAGGCCCGAATGGCTTCGATGTCACCAATAGAGATGCCGATCTGAGAAAGAAAGATGAAGGTTGCCATTATGATGTCATCAAAGCTACAATTGAAGTACAATAGAGATACCGTCAGAGTTACAACGAGAGTTCAATTAGAGATATAACCAAAGCTACAATGAGAGTTCAATAGAGATATAACCGAAGCTACAATGAGAGTTCAATAGAGATATAACCAAAGCTACAATGAGAGTTCAATAGAGATATAACCAAAGCTACAATGAGAGTTCAATAAAGATATAACCAAAGCTACAATGATAGTTAAATAGAGATATAACCGAAGCTACAATGAGAGTTCAATAGAGATATAACCGAAGCTACAACGAGAGTTCAATAGAGATATTACCAAAGCTACAATGCTTTTAGGGCACTAGGGAAGGGTTCCGGCATAATGATCGAATCGTCGATTCAAGTTTGCTAGTACCAGGTTTCAGAATCAGTCTAATGACAAAGTTGTTAGTAGAATATCAAATACCGGCCTCTGGGGGCTGTTTCGCTGGTTTATATGGTTCATTTGGATTAAGTCATTATGTCTTATCTCTCCTCCACCAACGGTAGTCACCTACAACCGG